>JAQIXX010004585.1:0-15875 GCA_034700605.1 Willowsia nigromaculata
CCCCTGCTCCGTGCTGTCACTTCTGCTCGTAATGACTGTTTCCCGGTGGTAACAACAAGCTCCAATGTTCCTTCTCCTGCTGCAGATGCATCAACTGTAAACGTTATTGGATCTCCGACGTGCCCATCCTTGAGTCCTGCTATTTTAACTCTGCCAGCGTTATATACATTACAGCTGAATGGACTTCCGGCAACAGGCTCCCCATCAAGATTAATCGATATGGAATGTGGGCCTACTTCCGTTGGAGTGAAAGTTGCTTGGATCTTTTCCGGAAGAGAGCCAGTTAAGTTTATGGGCAGGTGAATAGCTGATGGACTCAGAACTAATACATTGCAGGACGATACTTCGGCGCCTGGATAATAATAATAATAATAAATCCCAATCAACGAATAAAAAATCTTTTCACTTTTTAGGTCAAACTTTATACAAACTAAGCCGCTTAAAATAAACTTTGTTATAATTCTTTTATCTCACCTTGTGGAT
This sequence comes from Willowsia nigromaculata, assembly GCA_034700605.1. NCBI lineage: Eukaryota > Metazoa > Arthropoda > Collembola > Entomobryomorpha > Entomobryidae > Willowsia > Willowsia nigromaculata. Next base: position 484 of record JAQIXX010004585.1, read on the forward strand.
CAATAGTGATTGTGGCAGGTTGATTAGCAGCAGCAGACTTGAGAGCATTTCCTGATACTAAAACTTTCTCTGTGTCTGTAACTTTGCAGTTAAACGGAGATCCGGGAACTGCCTCGCCTGCATTATTTATTGAAAGAGGTAAAAAACAAACATTTAGTCAATTATTCGTAGATATAATTTACGCTTAATTATCAGCCATCAGTCTTTTCGGTTTTATTGTTTGAGCTCACCATTGAATCTAACTGAAATCATGTGCGGGGCTGCTTCCTGTGGTCTAAAGTTGACACGAAATTTGGCATTTCCTTCTGCTTGTACATAATTGGGCACATTACGTCCGCCTACTGATACAATGATCTCTAGATTTCCTGCTCCACCACCTGAAGCATCAATTGCAAAGTAAATTGGCTTTCCACGGAATCCTGGACTAATGTCCGTCACACGAACTTTACTGGCATCATAAGCTTTAACGAGAAATGGACTTCCTGGCACTATCACACCACCCAGTGATACATCCACAGTGTGATCCCCTAGTTAGATTTTAATTATTGCATCAACTCATGAGCATATAAATTGAGATATATGTGAATAAAACAATTCAAAGCAAGTAAGTGAACGATGAATACGAAGTTTTTTTACTACTTACCTACGTCGACAGGAACATATTCTACAAGATAACGGTTATCGGATGGCATTTGAATAGAAGAATGTACAATTTTCTTTAGTGGGCCAGTGATCTTGACTTCTGGTGTACCCAAGCTTACTTCAGGCTCAATCATGAAAGTGGCGCGACGTCCAACGGGAACTTTCTCCAAACCCTCGCCAGATATATTAACTTTTGACGCATCGACAACTTCGCATTTAAATGGACTCCCTGTAAAAATGCATGATGAATTGTTTATTGGCAAATGCACGCATTATTGTTTTCCATTACCCCATTGGAATATTATGTTTGGTTTTACCTGGAATATCTTCAGAGTTGAATCTCAGCTCGATCATGTGAGGCTTTGCTTCTTTTGGAGTGAAGGATATGGCATACGTGTGACTTCCTTGAGCTTGTGCTGAAGTTGGAACTTGTCCTCCATTAACTGTTACTTCCAAATTTCCAGGTCCAGCTTTCGATGTTTCCACTATAGATTTATGAGTTTTGAATTAACAACATGCGAGCACCATATAACGCTAAGCATCTTGTATGCGATTTTAGCTATCCCTACCCAAGAATGTAACCGGCTTTCCAACAATTCCTCGTTCCGTATCTCTAACCTTTATTGCACCCACGTCGTAAACCTTGCATGAAAATGGCGAGCCTGAAATGTTTGAATTAAATTTCATTAAATTTTCAACAAAACTAATATATCTGTTTTTAAGAGGTTGCAAATGACAAACACGTACCAGGTACAGGCGTTCCCTTCAATAGGACAGAAATCCTATGCTCTCCAGGGATTCTCGGGGTAAACTCAACACCAAACGTATTCTTGCCTTTCTCAAGAACTTGCGCTGGAACTGGTGCTGATCCGGGCCCTAAAGTGTGTGTTAAAATACAAGAGTCCAAGAACATTGTCATAAAGTCGTTATACCGTCAGTCTTCACTCATGCCAAATTTCAACCTCAAAATTTTCTATAAAAAATAGTTCAGTCGATTCCGGTAGGTTAGTTTGTATGGTACGGTTGGGTAACGAACTTGGGGTCAACTGATACTCACAGAGAAAGTGCGAACCGTCATGGGTTCATGTATTAACGCTCTGTCATGTGTAATAATAATAATGAAAAAGGAGAACGAAACAGAGAAATCCCTGCCAATCTCTTGAATAAATTTTAAGTATACTCGCATCCAATCGAAAACTTTTACACTTCATTCCATTACATTTTTATTAGTAATTAAAACTGCATCAGATACATATTATTTATTCACAAAGATGAATATCTAAAAAAGGACAATAATCATTATTATCTAAACAGATTGTCACTTTTGCAGTTGTAAATTGCTTCTATTTGTGATTTAATTTGTTAAAAATTAAATGAAATGTGAATTAAGTATATGTATATTAAGTATAACTGTTAGAAAAATCGTTTGACCCATTCAGAGCACCCATTTTTCTAGTAAAATGAATGTTTTTAATAGTTTATTTTGCTAACTATTGAAAATTGGTTTGAATATTATGTTATTTTAAGGGCTTACTAACCGGCCGAACTAGACTGACTAAATTTTAATAAATAGTAAGTTAAATATAATTTATTTTATCATGATCAATGTTAAAGACTTGTTGGTTTAAGTGGTCAATTCTCTATAAAATGACCTGAATGATTTCAACCTTTCGATCAATCATAACTTATTATTCTGTAAACACAGCCCTTCCCTTTTTTAAAGATTATTCCATGCTCAAATTTAAATCTTTTAAAAAATACTGCTGCCGCATTTGCATGAAACCTTATTTGCTCTATTAAAGTTACATTGTAATCTTTCCCCAATTATGTCATGCATTCATAATTTGCTGCATTAAGTCATAATACAATAATAAAGCAACAAAAATAATTTTATCAATCATGCACATGCATCCCAATCCTTCTATAACTGATTAAAAACAAGCATTTGTATGGTGAGTTCATTCACAACAAATTAAAGAACTAGAAGCTCTGCCACATGTTAATCCTTATCTTTTGATATTTTCTAAATTAACATGCACTTCTGCATCTCATCATGCAATGAAACATTAAGCATGGATATAAGGTTATAAACAGTTAGTGAAAGTTACTTAAACGCTAAATATTTTATACTCAATACATATTGTTGCATCTTCGCAGTTAAGCGTATCATACAAGAATGCGCAGAATGGTAAAGGTATTTCAAAACCTCAAAGTACGTTTTAAAAAATTTCATTCAGGAGGAGCAAATATTTGTATTTTTTTTTCAAACAAAGTTGTGTAAATTTTACGTGGGGTTAGAAGTATGTATGTATGTATACTACCAAACATTGTTTGAAGAGTTAATTCTTTCTAATTAATTGTTATTCAAAAACATTTAATAGCATTAGTAGTGATGTTATAAGTAACTGGATTACATAAAGAACGTCGCAAGTTCCTCTTATGTTTGTGCAAACTCAGACATATTATTATTGCTGAAACTTTTTCTTTGCAGATGCAACAAAGTATGTAACTACACATACGTACATATTATTATTAACACATAATATTTTTTTTGCGTTTGAAGTAATTAAACCGCAGAAGAAGGAAAAGGTGTGTGGTAAAATAAAATGAGAGTAAGAGATACAAGAAAGGTTTTTCTGCAAGTGAATCTATAAAGTAAAGTGCGGATGCTGAAACTTGAAGAATATTTATGATGAAAGTGTAGAAGGTATATAGAGGTAGGTAAATATATAGGTACAACAGGAATGCAATAGTATAAATTCTCATTAGATTAGTATCGTCTATCTCTGTAATGGAAAGTTGAAGAAGAAGAGGTGTGACGTCCTGTGGGAAAACAGAAAATACAGAAAAACACAATAGTAGCATTGTATTGAATTTCATTGTTGTATCATTTTTAGTCTACTACACATTATGTTCTTTCTACAACAACGAAAACATGAATACGCAATGTAATTTCATTTGTTACTATTATTCCATTATTATGTTACAGAGGACAACAAGTTATAAATAAAACAATAATTGATAGTCACGACGGAACGGGAGTTAAAAAAGCTATCACGTAATGATTAGATATTAAGTTTTGCGTTTACTCAAGATTAAGACATAAGACATTGAATGGATTCTATTAGAATAATTAGTTGGTTTAATAAAAATCTCAAATATTTCTGCATCAGTTATCGATATAGGTTATGACGATTATTAATAGGTAATCAAGTAATCATTTCCGGTTTTCTCAGTTAAACATTTAGAACTAAATTTCGATTTCAATTTAGTGTAACTTGCGGATGTTGATTTAAAAGGGATACCATGATGTTACAAGTTGACAGGATAGAGATAAAGCTTTGCAAAGTGAGTCGAAAAAGAAATGGTACATAATATGCATGCATTAGAAAAGATTTGTTCTAAGGAGGATTTTAAATCATGAGAGACACACCTTGGTATTTAAATATTCAATAATTGTAAACATTAAAATTACGGTAATTGCCTATCATTATTCACTAGTGCCCTGCTCAACAAGATCGAACCCAATCATTGGTTAGTTTTTGCTAGGGGAAAAAAATGTCATACAAAAAGCGTGTATTTAAATTATTTGCAATGGCATATAATCTTAAGATGAGAAAGCACTTGTTCAGCAGCATGCCTTATATTACTATTTGTAAAGCATGCATTTTCATGCAGCTAACCCAGAGCGAGAGCATAATATCACCACAAATTGTGCGAAAAATACTTGAATCGAAAGATGATAAATATACTGCATGATCCATATACGAATGTTCACTTTAAAACTTTAGCATGTTCATGCATGTACATCAATTTCAAAAGGAATAATTTGTGTATGCATACCTTCAACAGCAACCTCCACATCGTCTAGAGCGCTGTGTACGTTGTTCAACGAGAAATGAGCAGTTTTACCAACCGGAGTAGCTGCCAAACTTGGTCCCGTTACCACAACCTGACCAGGGTCTGCTGACACTGTGGCGACGAATGGGGAACCTGCATGAGCAACATCAAAGATGGCATTTGCCAAGTCATACACAAGCTAATTTATGCGTAAGTATGTGTAGTGGCAGTGGCTGTGAAGAGCGCTGTTGATAGTTGGTAGCAAAAATCACCGTAATGATTATTACGAATACATGAAATGACCGGTTTTGAGCACGGAAATAACCATTAACCCGCTTGATTTACTGATGGTTCTTACAACCAAAGCCACAAAAATGCATAAATTTACGATTCTCAAATGGTTGTTGGTACTGACCCGGAACAGGTTCTTTGTTGAATGTTACAGTGACCGTGTGATCCACGGGTTCCAATGGCACAAAAGAAACGTTGAAGCGTGCGCCCCCTAAAAATAGTTAGAAACATGGTTTTTGCAAACGTTAAAAACCTATGTACATGCTGTCAACAAGACCCTCCTTCTTGTGTCCGACCGAAGAAAGTTAATCATTTTCATACCTTGAGGGTGCACTTGTGTAGGCACATTTCTTCCCTTCGCTCCTATCGTAATTTCCAAGTTCCCTTCACCCGCTTGCGACGCATCTACTGTGAACTGTATGCTCCTTCCTAAAGCTCCTCTCGGTACTGGACTGACGTAAACCCGTTTTGCATCATATGCCTTGGCAATAAATGGAGTCCCCGGTGCAGGAACCCCATTATGGTGAACAGTTATGGAATGTGGTCCCACCTCTACTGGCGTAAATTCGGCTGTAAAGCCCGATCGAACTGAGCCAGAAACTTTAACTGGCAAATCCCCACTTGAACCCTTTACGGAAACGGCAAGTTCAGCGGAACTGGAACCGTCCACCGCAATATGGAATCGGGATACTTTATGTACTGGAATTAGCTCAAGACCAGATAGTGACACTGCAACTTGTCTCGTATCCGCAACTTGACAAACTATAGGACAACCTGGAATCGTTTCTCCATTGAATTTTATGTCGATTGAATGTGGTTTGGCTTGCTCGGGGGTAAATGAAACAAGGCAGCATCCTCCACCAAGAACACGAACTTGATTGGGAAGTTCTCCATCATTAATTGAAATTTCTAGCTGACCCTCCCCGGCATCTTTTGCATCAACTATTCACAAAAAAGCGGCTCATGATGATTTATGAATTTTAGTGGTAATGGTAATGCTGTGCAAAAACAACGCTGTCATCGAAGAGTGTTCTCATTGAAAATATATTCAACTGTGTCTCTCAACTAACCTTTGAACTGTGATGTTTGACCCACAACTCCTGGAGTCACATCAAGGACCCGAATTAAGGAAGAGTTGTACACCTTAGCTACAGACGACATTCTTCTTCCGGCCACGACTACATCAATGAAATGAGTTCCGACTTCAGACGGTGTAAACTCTAGTACGAATTGGCCACTCCCCTCCTCCAAAAGTCTATATGAAATCGGCTTCCTACTAGGATCTGCATTTTTAATGAAACTTAATTAGCACCATCAAATCCGAAAATAGATTTTCCAACATTCATTCATTCATTCATCATGCAATTTTTTCTATTACACACTGTATACAGTCATTTGATAGGATATAGTAGGTATTTACTAAGTACTCATATTATGAAAAACAAATTTTTGCAAGGATTAAAACTGCTCTTACTTAGCACACTGACGTCCACAGCCTCACGAGTGAAGCCGGGAGCATTAATTTCAAAAACGGCATTTTTTCCAAAGCGAACGTGACGAACGGGATCCCCTCGGATCATCATCACGTCACTTGACTCTTGCTGGCGTGAAGAATCCATGATTGAATCTGTTAGGCCATCTGCTTTCTCTGATACGTTTACGCGCCACGGGCTTCCTAAAAAAAATACAGATAAAAGCAACGTTATCAACAACAATTATACAAAGCTATAAATGCTCTTTTACAGAGTTATGCTAAATTCGGTATCACAAATACAGTGGACAACGGAGTAAATTCAAGATTCCGAATCATTTTAGATCATTTAGTAGGCATCTCAATTTCAATCTCATTAATCATTGTAGTCAAAGTACATGATGGTATGGTAAATATATAAACATGTACGTGCATCCGGATGTGGGATGAAGAAAGAAGATATTTATAGATTCTGTTGTGTTCCATATTGCTACAAAATTCAATGGTATGTAGGGACGTAGAACGTAATTCTGTATGCGTAAATAATTATCTTCACATTATAGAGTCAACGCGTGAAGCAGGTAGAAGGTGTAGATGATAAATTACTGAGGACAGACGGACGCGGTATTAGATATGCAGCAAGTTTCTCTTCAAAGGAAAAATGCCATAGTGGGACAGGAAAGATAACGGGACCCTTTTACTTGGCACCACTACCACCAGCATACAACTTAGCGCTTAGCAAATGCAGACCGATGATTCTGCTGAACCCAGGTAAAATACGCTTGAATACTTGCTTGGTCATTTTGGCTCGTCTATCGCCTACTACAAATGAGTGGAGAGCGGGGATGACCCATCTCGTATGTATTTATACTTGCCTCGTCAAAACCCTTTTCGATACATTCACGACAAAGGGAAAGGTGACCAGAAGAACTTTCCCAAGAATTATAGCCTCTTTTTGTGTATCATTTTAAGGAACGATCAACCTATGTAGTACCCATTTTGTACATAAGCAGGTACATACTTTCAAATTATATATACCCTAAATTCTTTCGCTAATCTAACCAACTATACTTGTACTATATGTGCAAAATTCACCATATTCATTCTTCAGGTTAGATTTGAATACTTTTATTTTTCCTCCTCGACGAAGGCGTAATGTATTCAAAAAATTCAAAAGATACAAAGCTGTGTATTGTAAAATCATTTATGACACCACTTATTTTTATGTACATATATTTTACTCACGGCTGCTGCTCACGCAGTTTGAGGAGGGCGAGCTCTTTGAATTATGCTATTCTTGTGTATCATCGACATGTAATTGTTACCTGACGTTCCTTACTACATTTCCAAAAATGGTCATTTTCAAGTAGAGTGATATTTACTTAAAGCCTTTCATTGTCACTATTATAACAACAGGTAACTTCTTGTTAACTTTCTACCCATAAAGGAGCATCAACGCCCCGTAACAAATGCTACAAAAGAGCATTCTTGTAGTACGTCAATGCTTGTGCTATTATCATGGCTTGTGCTATGCAATGAATACATGAAAACTCAGGACACATCTTTTTCATCTTTCTCAAAACTTTGGCCAACTCTCACGGGCCCAATCACGGTAATAAAACTCAGAATGGCGAAAATGCCATCATTATCTTGTAGTCTTCCTCCTCGGATCCCTGCTTGTCATTGTTAATCAACAAGATAGCGTGGCCACAAAACCCTCCTCTCTAGCTGCGCCTATTTTACACATCTTCTACCTATTTGTTGGCATATAATAAAACTCAAATCACATTCGCTTGCTAGTGAGGAGAAAAATGAGAATGATCCCAAGCGATATAAAAGGCTTTTTGGCCTTTTGTTTGTGTTTTTTACTACTGCAGCATCCATTGAGATCCTAAAATATATAATATGATAGATCGTTGGCAGCATCAGTATTTTTGTACCATGACGTATCAATCAAAACAATTAAACCTGCATGATTGAAGCTTATTGTAATTAACATTATAATTTTCCACTGTAGATCCATTTATATATCCACGTCTACGGCATGGGATTAAACTGGGTAATTAGCAAAGGTCACTTTAGAGAGTCGGTGTTTAATAACGCCCCATGAACAACCGAAAATCTTTACAAGTCCTCGTACTGGAACTTAACGAAAGATCGACTTTATGCATAATATTATTAAGAAATTGAAAATAACACACGATTTTATAACTGAGAAATCTTTGAGTTTCTATGTATGTACATGTTAAAAAATAAAGCAGTTCTTCATTTACTCTTCCAAGTTTCGATTTCATATGAAAAACCATAATTTTAAAAAGTTCATGTAATGATGATTAGTTATAATTTCTGCCAATGACTATTAGAAATTATTTTATATCCCTTTAAACTGAAAGTCAATAAAACTGATAATCTTAACTAACGAATTTCTAGACGTGTTGTGTATAGAGTTGACAGAGTATTGTTGTATCAAATTTTATATCACTAATATAAGTCAGATTATCTGTACTCTTTTATAATAGGAGAAAATTTGAAAGGAATGTAATCCTCTTTTTTTGGTCATTTTCCCTCTTGTAGAGCTTTTGGCGTAGCATCCAATATCAATTTTCGTGCACCTATCATATCGCAGAATGTAAGAAGGTAAGAAATATGATGCATGAAAGGGTTCATTGCTGCCATATTCCACTATATAAAGTCAATAGTAGCGAAATATTTTCAACTATTGGGAAACTCATGATTTTCACTTAAAATCCCATCATTCTCTTACTTGAGTACTATCAGCTAAGCATTTTTGCGAAAAGTGACTTTATAGTTACTCGTCCAATTTCATGATTTACCAAAGGATAAAAGGAAATTCCATTTGTCCGTGGGCATGATTCACGAAATGAAAGTGCTGATAATGACGCGAGAACGAGAAAACACAAGCTTCTGCACATACTATACATGACTAAATTGCATACAAGCCTATTACTGTCAGATCAACTTTAAGGTAAAGAAAGACAATATGAAACGAAATCTAGCAAGCTAGTGCAGAGTGCAGACTATATACTATTCTTTTCAGACACACATAATAACGTGGGAAATAGTATTTGATTTTAATAATCACACTGCCATATTACTTCTCATATATTATATCGAGAAAACATTTATTTTATGCTGATTATAAAAGACGAGTTGAGTAGAATAATGCGTGCATAATGCATCATGCTATAAAAAAATGCAGACAACAGCTAATAATTTACTCACGGGAATGGGACAGCCATGCATGAACACAATATAAGATACATACATACCCACATAGGTAATCTAGTAGTTTTGTGAATCTTATTTGAGCTTTAAAAACACGATATGTTCACAAATGCAGGCAGACATGGATTTTATTTCAAACGTGACAAGTTATCAGTGAGTAAAACAAAAGCCAGAACAACCCTTTTTGAGTTTCGTTGGTTTGGGCGAGAGCCTTCTTGGAGTTGTTGAAAGTTTGATTATGAATTAATTACTATATAGACGCGTTAGTCCCTTGTGTTCGTCAACGTATAAAAAATCGTTCACAGGAAGATTGTGAATGAAAAGATGGCGTTCATGCTCACTGAGCTCACATGTTTGATTGACTTTCATTTGTTGAATGATAACAGTTACAGCACAACGTACAATCATAGATCTCACATGCGTAATTAAATGCGTAATTTAATACTTATTAAGACACAATCTATTGTAAGCCATTGTTAAGGTCAGATTTCGTGAGCTGCACTAACTTGCTTGCATGTTCATTAATACACGCAGCATGTAATGCATTGCTAAAATTTAACCACATTACATCCTCTTCTCATCATGCATGATGCATACGTTTATTATGTGTAACTCGAAATTTTTACCAATTAGTTTTTGTGGTTGCAGTTAAATTATTCGCTAAAGCTCATCATCCTCAACTTTCATTTATATGCCTGTAACACATCACATTATTTTCAGACTGATGCGAAGATGATCAGTTCAAACTATTTATTCTTTGATTGTTCATGCCATAATAATACCTTAAAGTTTCAATATATGCTCTCTTCATAAATTTTAGCCTTCATTTAACCACTCATGGTTATAGAAATATGTACGATTATGTAGCTGACAAATTGCAGCACTATAAAAATTGTTGCTAGCATAGATGCACGGTAAATTCTAGATTTTCGTCCAATTTGGAGAGTTTGAAGTCTAACGTTATCATATTGGGTGAAACGAAATCGATTTTGTGCATGAACTTTACTACTTATATACTCTATGCTATGCACTTACAACAACAAAATGTTTCCGACTAGAATTAAACTGCGATTACAACATGGTGATCATAGGTCACTAAACATTAGGCATGTGCAGACATCGCGATTGAAATCCACGAGCTGATATGTTCTGCCAAATCAAGAGCATTGAGCAAAACTCATCACAGCTAAAGAAAGTTGCCCCACCCAAGGAAGAATTTCTACAGCCTTGGGTAAGAAAGCATGATCAATTGACTAATCATAAGTAGTCTATAACGAAAACTGTCGGCCCTTCAATGGCAACCAATAACTTACAAGTATTTATGCAGAGATGAAATCGAAATTAAAGGTTTTCCTTCATTGGCTATACAGATATACTTACTTCGCAAGGACAGCTTATAATTTGCTATAGACTTGAACATTTTTGTTCAAATGACCTTTTCAGAGAGTAAGTAAATTATGTACATTTAAGTCAGTATTCCAAAGGCTTTGGATTTGAACAATATCATGTCGCATCTCTCATGTCTTGGCCAAAAAAAAAATCAATTCGAAATTTCCTAAGATAGCGTTCATATTTTCGAACCCAGATGATTCTCAACAATAATTAGCGTACATATGCTTAAAACCTACAAATTTTGCAAAGACGTTCGCTACAGTGAGTCATGTAACAAGGACGTACATCAGTGCTCGATGCATTGTTTTGTTACCTTTTTAATAAGTCTCTCAAGCATAGAGGAATTCATTTTCCAAGGTTATGAGGTTACAATTATCATAATGATAAGGAATGTGCAAAAAAGCTATCGCATCTCCGCATCGCATTGCATTGACTTCATCTACATTCATGTTTTACAGCCACAAAACTGATTTATCTTTACAGAAGTAGCAAAACCGATCGAAACGGAATTAAAGTGAGAAGATGATCGAGAAGGTGAAGAGCGAACAAGCAGAAAGTACAATACAGTCTTCGAACTGCGCTTAACATTACGATAGAATATTATACAGGCCCAAGTTGTTCAACAGGTATAATATCCGTATGTCAATAAGTCGGATTATCAGTGTGCACTACTATACAATATTTAAAGCTCACTTTAGAACAGCGCACCCATCTATCTATTCTACAAGCTTATGTTAAAACTAATCCTTTCTTACCTCACATCATATAAGCCATATAACCACAGAATATTCCCTATCTAGTAGCTAACTAGTAGTATGACATACATGTTGGACGACTACGCACTTGAGTCGACAGCTTCTTGGTCTTTACCTTGGTGTTTTATTTATTTAACCTATGCATTTTATTATCTTCATACTCGGGATGAGTGAAGCAAACACGTTTTCATACATTACTTTATAAATTAGAAAATAAGCGACACCATAATATGCACAATAGCACAAGTTGAAGTTTTACTATTAAGATTTTAAATGCATTACGTTTCTTTACATGGGCACTTTATTTCTACGGCATGGATGTATGAGCGAGCCATATAATCTGCGTCTGCAATATACCATTTTGGTCCTATGATGATACAGGAAAACAACAAGGAGACCTCATTCCTCTTTTTTTACATTGCTTCAACATTTTCTTTCTTTAAAAAGTCTTCGCTTGTTATTTACTCACATCACAATACATAATCAATCCATTTGATTGTTGCTCGAAGCAAAGAGAAAGAACTTTCTATTATGAGTGAGTCACTTTGTCATAAAGCTGTGTACGACAAGAAAAAATATTTCCTAGCATACTGCTTTGCCCCCTGAGACTGACTGTGCTTCTTACTTCACACTGACTGGCAGCAATCATCAAAAGAAAACCCTGTCTGTGTTAGCGCTCTACAATTTCAGATGCCTTTGCCACACACACGTAGAACTTCTTGACTATCTTGACTGCTGACTTGCAAAAAATGCAAAAGCCAAAGAGCCATAGGCAATTAAAGAGAGAGAGAAGACTATGAATGACGGTAAGATTATTAAGACCTATGTACATTAACAATGCAAAAATACAAATACTTCTGTCACTGTGAGTCTGATATTTATGTCTTAATGCTTCATATAGATGCGTGCATATTCGCCTTGCATGATGCGACTATTATACATGTGTGCTCGCATTCTCTTTAAAGCACAAGTTCATTTTCAAACGCATCACAAGAACAGACATCATTACTACTTAACACGGCATCGTCATTGTTTGGGTTATATTGTTTTCAAGGTGTTACTTCATGCAGGTAAAGGGCTCTACATTTTGAAAGATAATGTGTCAAGTTTGCACAAAAAATTGCTGTTGTCTAGCATGCCATTCTGCTATTCATCAAGGTTTTTTTTGTACTTTCGACAGGAAAAGTGGGTTGAGTTGAGAATGAATCAAATTCTGATGTGTTTCTTTTATAAGAATATTGCGCACAGTTTTGTATGCGTGCATATGCAAGAATTTGCGTTTTGTTTGTTTGCTTGTTGCACTATATTGGGTTATATCTTTTTGTTTTCCTTTTTCTGAAAAGTTGAGTTCAAAGAGAAGAGTGATATTTGCAAAGAATAAATTTGGAAAATGCAAGTGAGTGAAGACGTGCATATAAAATTGTCGAAAATGTTTTCTGCTGAATGACTTGCTCATCTCTCCCATCATTATTTATTATCATCACTCATTGGTTCTCACTCTGCTTTTAATAAATTATAACGAGAATATAGACTACCTAGCATCCAAATCTGAATGCTATTATTATGATAACTTCCATTATTATTACCTAGATGAACTTTTCATTTTCGGTTATGCTTCCTTCACTTCCTTTTTTACTTTCTTAGATTCAAGTATGCATGCAAATAAGTTTTACAATCTCTTCTTTCACGCAAGAATCATAAAAATTCATGAGCTTTGTTTGTCGGGATCTAGAATCTGAGAACCAATATTAAGTTCGTATTATGTTTAAGATTGAAATTTGGTACAGTATTAAGAAAATAGGAAGATGTTCATTATCTACATCAACTGGCATGCAATATTCAACATTATAAAAAAAACAAATAATATGCTAATGATTGCCTGTGACTTGACATTTTCATTAAACTTAAGTGTAGTGTATACCTCAATTCTGATATTATTGAAACGGTCAGATGCATCATGATGAACTTAAATTTTATCGGCAGTCAAAACTCGATTACAACTTCCAAAACAATAACATTTAAAGAATAAGATTCACTTTCCGCCCTATATCCCAGTCCTTACAATGACTACAATGTTTATCACGCATAGTTAGCAATAAAAGTATAATTTCAGTCAGAAAAGCAATTTTGAGCATTCATTCATTTTTATAACAAAGTCTGGGTTGTGCGGTTCTTATTGGATATTTTAATGTCAATTGTGCATGATACTAATAAAAACAACAATAAGACATTAGGTCACAATGTAAAATATGATATGTACTACAATTTTATCTGAAAAGGAAGGATTGAGAACAATTGCAATATTAAATAATGTAATGAATATTAAGCCGTTAAATGTAACAATCTCCGATCTACAATGTTTACTTCACATATACATATTATTCACTTCTAACAGAATACATTTCATGATTCCTCTTTTATACTAAATTTTAATTTGGGATTTTCTAAGGCAAGGTGACTTGCGAGCTTTTACTAATTCATAGGTTATTTGTTATACATACTAACTAATGTAAGTTATGATTTGATTCTTTCAATGATTCACACACTTCTGGAAGATTCCGTGACAAATTAAATAATTCAAAAGTAAACTAACAGTATAGTTATTTTTAATAATAAACAATTGACTAATAAATATTCCATCACATAGCCTCTCTCACTAAAACCCAGATTAAACTAGGTCCTGTCCCTGAAAAACGAACAATTTACAGAAGGAAAAGCTGCAGACACGAATGGGAGATTCAAATAACATACTCATTATGGCAATTTATGGCCACGCATTGCACATTAAAATATCCTTAAAAGTTCGAAAACATACCAATTATGTTTGTGGCAGATTGGCAGGTACACATGCTTCGAAAGACTTCTAGAGAGAGTATACAGTATTTATAACTGACTGATATTATGTGTTATGATGTGCTTGTCATCATCTGCCTTGTTGTTGTTCCTTGTAAAATATCCGGACGCAACTTCAAGGTAACTTACCCGAGACAAATATTGATTTGACGAGGCATTCGTTTTACTGCTGTGCACTTACTTTTATGCATGTCAAATGATGAGACTGATTAGAGAAGAGATTTCATACACGATTAGTCACCTAAAGATGCTGGCAGAATGAAATTTTTAGCACTCTTTGATTTTAAACCTTTAAACTAAATGCTATTTCCTATTCTAATAAATTACTGTTTTTACTGATGTTTCAATCACCATAATGCGCTTTTCGGTGGAGTGATGACTGACAAGTTACGAAAACACTACACCTAATCTAAACCATGCAAATGTGTGTGATACACAAAAAGGCAAACATAAATTTAGTCGCAGTCACGCCATCCAAAATCAACATTTCCGACAGCGTGAAAAGTAACGTCTAGCGTCTCAGCAAGAAACATGATCGTTGTCTTTAGCTGGAATAATACAAACAAAGGATCTACACCATGTACTATTCTCATGACTGATTTGTGATGAGCCCACTATTTATAGGTATTCACTGCTATTTCCTACTAATACAGGTACTTCCATCATTTCTATTACAATATATCTGAAATAGCATATACCTATTATTACTGACACATGTTGCGTGCCCTGTGTGTAAATATAACAAGTGGGTCTGATGAATCTTAACTACATCAGTCTTCCGCTGACATTGGATTGAAAGATGTGTATTTGAGTACGTGTCAAAATTAGTACTGGAAACGTGTACACGATTTTGAGATTTTTAAATCGTGTCGTGTTTGGTGCAACACGATGTGAAAACACGG
>JAQIXX010004586.1:0-15872 GCA_034700605.1 Willowsia nigromaculata
TAGTACTATGTAGTAACTAGTCTTGAAACAGGAAAAGCGTTCGCATAATAAACCTTGTAGCATACATTTGAATGCATCACTTGCCTAGATATTGATTAAAACTAGTATATAAGTCCTCTATGAACTACACGGTTTAATATTACGCAACTTACGAAACCGATTTTAGCGAATATTTCCATGTCTTTATGATCATTTAATTCAAGTATTCAAAATCCAAACATAAATGTACATTTGAAATATGTTTAACATTCGATGCCCATGTATTCATACGGCTATTCAATTGCATGATTCTGCTACAATACTTACAAATATAAAAACATCCGCAGGTTTATAGCTTAGTTAGATGATTCCCTTTCAAATTCTACTCAAGTTGGTTTATATGCAACTGCTACTGATAACAATTACTCAAGCATTAATGATTTACCTTTTGCTGTGACTCTTTGCATTTAATTTTAATTGTCTTTTTGATGAGGGAGTTGTTGAAAATTTTTCTAAGTTTTTATCGTCACTTAGTACCACCATATCGGGGTTTGTGACCAGGCACTCGCGATTTCGAACCAAGCCAAACTCGTCAATTGCTACCATAATATCGCGATTTGTGATATCGCTATTGTGTCGGTGATTCGATCAACCGAGCATCATAGAACACAATATGGTTCTGTAAACAAAAAACTCGATTCAAGTGTGTAAGCAAGTGCAATGAAACTGCCTTCCTTCAGGTTGTGCTGTCGTTTCGTACTACACAACACAAACTGAAGCAGGTAGCTAAGTAAGCATTACTTTATTATACAACAAGCAGCTTTTGCTGGTGAAAATGTATGAAAAGTTTTCGTGCTAACGCTTTTCCAAATTTTGCTGTTTTTCTCAAATGCACGGAAAGAGGAAGACTTTCCGCATCACACCAGTACCAGAGTACCTATACAAAAAGACAATATTGATAAACATAAGAACAACCCAACCAAAAAGGATTTGAGTTTATGGCTTTACGGATGAATGATTTACGACAAACAAGCTGCTGTGGTGGAAAGTGTCAAAAATTGTGACAAGAGACTTATACGCTTGAAAACATTAGATGAATACGTCAATTACTTTTATTAAAACGTCTTCTCATGGAAAAGACCCAAGGATCAATTTGAAGATTTCCCTTACGTATTTAATGTGAAATACAAAATTAAATTACAAACTATTCCATTGGTGTGAGTACAAATATTGTTTCACAACAAATTTTGCAATACGAATTGTCAAGGGTAGTCACAAAACAAAAGTAATGCACATGTTTTCCGTTCCTCAATTCAATCCATGAACAATCTACTGTGATTGGATTTAGCTAGCATGTTTCCAGCAAACCAGATGGAAACAAAATACTTTCTTGGAATTATCATTTTGCTATACACCATTGGGTTGGAATAAACATGAAATTTCAATATAACTGACTGAGGCATAGAGGAGCATTGAGAATAAAATCAGAAATTTTATTATAAGCATAACTTCACTATATTTTAAATCACTAAATTTCCCACCTACGTTACTTTGCCAGGTTGGAATTTTTGGGAACAAGCTTAAACCCGACACAATGGCGATATCAAATTTCTGTAACTCGTGCATTAATTTCTCGTACTTGAAATTTGAAGAAAACCAAAAGCTCATGAAGTATCGGCTAGATTGTTGAGCTAAGCATGACGGACTGGTTGGGACTTAACATTACTGTTCCCGTTATTATATTGTCTACCGACTCAAATTCGTCAAATATGCTACCATGCATGATGTGGCAATTTGCGATATCGCGAATGTGCAAGTGATTTCATATTTAAATCGTATTCCAGTGCTTTTTGTTTATGTTTTTATACATTAAAAAAGTTTTCGTGTTTGTTAGTTCCAAGCAAAAATATCATGAAATTAGAAAATGTGGAATTTTCCGATACAAGTGTAGGAAAATCATATCTTCCTACGTATTTACAAGATTACATTTAAAGATGTACATACCAAATTTTAATCAATTTATTTAAATTTCTTACTTTCATGGATTTTGTTAAAGCCCAATGACAAAACTTTAGAATGTAAATTACTTTTTATTCACAGTTCGCCTCCACTTTCCTCATGATTATGATACATAATATCCTTGAAACCTCCAAACTTTTTGAACTCCACATACCTACGTGTTTCCTGATGATACAAAAGTAATATTCAAATATACAAAATTGTGCAGCTAGGTAGATATATTATTTACTTATATCATGAATTTTCTCCTATATGCATAGGTACTATATCTATATCATCCTATATCTATATACAATTTAAGATGCCCAAGCTATGTCCAGAATTAAAGTATAGGCTGCTTTTACACAACCTAAAACACAAGATATTAAAAATGGACTGAATTTAAAAGAAAGTGAACATGAACTTTTACACTGGTTATTTGACATTGCACTGTACCTACCTACTACAAGTATAGACAAAGGGATTTTGGCATGTGAAAATTTTACATAGGTACTTAATCTGACTTAGCAATCTCCCAATGTCTCATATCTACAAATTGATATAATAACTAAAAGTCAATGTTTTAGCAAGAAACTACCATTATTTATGTAAAGTCAAGAATTTTTCACATTTTTTCTGTCTCAGGCCACTCACTCTAGACTTTTCATAAACGCTGATATGTAATACTAGTAACAAAAATATCTACAGTATTGAGTATTAACGGTTGTCGAATCTTTAACTTTGAGTCAACTCGTACATTGAATCAAACACTTGGAGTCTTAAGACTGAACACAGTTTTCCTGGAACACGAATTTTTTTCAGATGCAAAATGAATAAAATTCAATTATATGAATACAATAAGGTTCTTTTATCTCAGATTTTCTTTGAAGCTCCCTTTTAATCATACGTTTTTTCTTGCCGCGACTTGTCGAAACGGTAAAAGAGTCAGCAAATGGAATCTTATTTCCGGTCCGTTATATGTATCCCATCTTAAAGGCAAATTAAGATTAGCATTTTATAATAAATCGTCTGTTCTAGTCACATATGGCTCCATTCAATTTCCGGCATCTTTTTTGAAATTTGCTGCAGGCTTTTTGAAAAAAGGAAGCCGTGGTATTAACTATTAAATCACTACTGTAAGTGAATGTAGGTATTGTACTTGCTAAAACAAAAACTTTCAGAAAAACAGCCGAGACGATGAGCGAAAAAAAGCTTACTTCATATGATTTTGTTAAAATAGATCAACAAGCCAGTTTCGGTTGCAATTTGCAATATTCGTTATCCACATCTTTCGACCGAATTAAGTCACCAGAGGAAGGAATATGCATCTTATGTTCATTCACTTTAAACATTACACTACTTACATATAATCGAATTATTGTTTTTATAAGCTTTGTGTCAACCCAAAACTAGAAAAGGCAATAGACATTAATTAATCAAAACAATTATTTTAGAAAAGTAAAGAAAATTGAAGTGAAAAATAATCATGGAGTATATAGCATTATTAGGAATACCTAAAAACTAAATAGTATTCATCAAAAAATATTACATTCCCGTAATGAAATTTCTCTTTTACATATTTCCCTTTGATGTATGTACACCTCCTGTTAGAATCAGGAATTTCAGCAAGAATATGTATGTACCACATATCTTGTCATTATTGTGAACAAGCGCAAGCTGCATGCTATCTATCTGAGTTCACTTATCCCGTCTGCGTTTTGTGAGCAAAGCATAATATACCTATGCTAACAATTTTGACCGGAATTTCTCTTTCATGTTGATGTAATAACTTCTAGACTTCTAGATATAGATGTATGGATTTTATAGGTATATATTTAATTTAGACTGTCTGAATGTATAAAGCGTAGACATATGTAGATATGCTATATGATTTCAATTGCAATGTTATATACTAATTGTAAGCTCGCACGTAATGGATGTTACTGTAATAAAACATACAGTGTAAACAACCACAAACCGGCAATCCAGAATTTGAAAGTAAACATTTGAAGCGTCAGAAATGCTTTCGAACAGTACTTGCATACTTTAGTCGTTGTGAAGACTTGGAATATAGCAATTACGATTTTATGAGTTTAAATAATTTAGGTGCAT
Organism: Willowsia nigromaculata; assembly: GCA_034700605.1. Classification (NCBI taxonomy): domain Eukaryota; kingdom Metazoa; phylum Arthropoda; class Collembola; order Entomobryomorpha; family Entomobryidae; genus Willowsia; species Willowsia nigromaculata. The sequence continues at coordinate 4,090 of JAQIXX010004586.1, forward strand.
AACCAAAAAATACAAAATTATTGGCTAACATACTTAACTTGAATTATATATTCATGTTGGGATCAAATGGAAAGCAGATTGTGTTGTATACTGATTTGTAGTTCTTGATTTTATTAAGAAATACTATTGTTTGATCTCAGGGTGCAGATACCAGGGTGTTTCAATTATAACTCGTCAAACACTGGCTGCTCAATACTTTTTATCTACACTGCCTTACGGTCTTGCTAGTAATGCTCAAGCTCATCGTAAACTGTGTACATCATCAAAGGACGATCAAAGGTCGAATGATAAAGATAGAAAAATCTTGTCGACACAAACAAGGATAATATTCACTCACACTACAAACTACATACATATTATAAATACCTACATAGTACGCATTACAAAAAAGCATATAGAACGAACGGGAGTGTCTAGCATGCTTTCATTTACACAGAATATTCATTGTTTGCATTATGCGGGTAGATTTTTTTAAATATGCAGATAAAGTTAGTTCAGCAAATATTTTTGTTGGTTGTCAAAAATATTTTTCATTCCTCTGCTGTAAGAATTGAAAATCTATTCGGACTTTATTTTGTGACTCACATCAAAGCGAAGACCTCATTTGAACGAAATGAAAAATGTGCAAAATAACAATGTAAACAATGGGAAAGAATTCACACAAGTGTATAATGTAATGTACCTATGAGGCATACCACCATCACTGGAAACGTAGGAAGTTTCTTTGTAGATGTGAAATATTCGATCCTTTCTTTTGGAATCATGAATCACTATAATCATATGCCAGCATCATCACACCTACTTGATAGCCTTAATGCAAAATACAATCTTTGTAGACACGCGAATAAATTGTACGTATTAGCATATATGTTTGTTACAAAATGGAATGTCAATAATCTAAAAATTATATGTAGGATTAGATTAACATATAAGTATAGTATGCTACACAAATTTGTTTGTTGAATACCGTTCTCCCACACCGATGCTGCTTTGTGTTCATTGAGTAGTGTTGACTTTACATTTTCCAGAGGAACCTTTTGTGAAAGACTCACTAGCTAGGCTTGCAAACAGACAGATACATAGGTGAACAATGATACCATCGAGAATTATCTCTACTTAAACCAAAGTCATTGTCAATGTTATTTACTCAGTAGCAGAATAGAAAGGTAAATTGTATCTTTGTAAGCATAAACAAGGTAGCAGTTTATATGCTCAAACCAATCTTTAGTTTTCTTCAGTACTTGAAGAAAAGTTTAAAAAACATGCCGCTCAAGTACCCCTGCATCACAAATAACAAAGCTTTCTCCAGGACCACTTAGTGGGTGTATAAAAATTGAGTTCAGCATGACAAATACCATTTTCGACGATGTTATGAAAACGTTTTGCACAGGAATTATGTGTCAATTTATTTCATTACTCTAAAAAACAATTTGTGAACGTGGACAATCATGAATGTTCAAACTTCATTCATTACAACTTGTTGTGCATTATAAACACAACAGTAAATTGTAACTCTACCCAATTACTGTTCTCGTCATTTTACTGCCAAGTGACATGCAAAAACTGTTTTACCAGCAAACCAACTAGATTCCATGAGACTATTTTGAGATAAAGACTTTACGATGTTTTCGCTTGTTAAACTCTTATCAGGATTAAAACCGGTATCTCTCGTTATTCAAATCAACGAATGCAGCTGAAACAACATTATTAAGACAAGAACAGAAATAAAGTTACACATTATAAAATTCTCGTAAGGATTAGAAAGCATAGCACATGTCGTGTGGTATGCAAGACAAAGTTACTTTCCCTGAATTAAAGCATGCAAGGCTTCTGCTAACATGCTGGGATAACCGTCTTTAAACCATTTTGCTAATCCCTTTCAATCCAAGTCCTCTCTACATTTTTGATGACCCTTGAAAAGAAGGAGAGACTAGTACATACCTACATCTTTACCCATGCAAACAGAATACATAATAACTAAATCCACTAACGGAGAAAAAGGCATATAAGGATCACGTATTATATGTTCATATAGCTCTAGTACCATTTTGTAAAAAATTTCTACACCCCACACAAACTGTGAATACAACACAAACTCTCAAACGACAAAAGTTTACAGAAAAAGTTGCACATCTAATACATTTCTCACAATATGTGCATAAATTGTATCATTTTGTGTGTGCCCAATAAGTAATTCTAGTTGATGATGAATTCATTGAGGAGAGAAAAAAAGTACTCATGTAATGGGATCTGTGTGCTTTAGTGTTATAATACTCGCTAAAGTATATTTGTCTTATTTTTTCTCTCCCTGCTTTCTCCACCCCAACCACTTCAATTTTTTCCTTTCTCCTGTGAAGTTGATGATGAGAATGAGAACATAAGAAGTTCGGAAAGGATGGCTTCACAAACTGCCACTCCAAAAGACGTAACTCTCTCGTGATAGGATTTAAGAAGAAGCATAAATATGAATGAGTGTAGTCGTCGCAGTAGGGTTTTTGTTCCATCCAAAACCCTCCACTACCCACAAAAATGAACAACAAGATACAAATATGTGCACCAGTGTGGAAACTGAAGGTTGACAACATGCAATATATAATAATATGAGTGACGTAGTAAAGCCAAGTTAAGCACCAACAAATTCACAACAGCATAATATATGAACTCATCAAATTCCTGTGCTCTGTTTCTGCTCAAAAATATGCTTAAAAAATAGCAGTGGTGTAGGGAATGAATGGCGTAAAATTCTAGTTGTGTAAGCGTATAATAGCATTAGTTTTTCACTTTCACTTTGATTATAAATTTTTAATATAGTGGTGGCGTGAGGAGTATGTACTTTGAAAGAATAAGTATTTGTTAAAGGCGTGATGATGAGAGTCATTGCACGTATGAAATGGTGTATTCACTTTTAAAATTTTACTTGTACGTTTACTCTTGCACGTGTAAATATGAAGGCTTCATTGTCCCGCTCGTGTGGCACTGACATAACAATCATAAAATATTAAAGCTTTAATTTCATTTTCTATTCCTCTCAAGCAATCTAGCAATAATTATTCTCAGCAGGACGAGACCCTAGTCATGATTAAACAGCTCCTTTCTTTTTATCTTTTTCACTTCAAAATTTTTCCCATTTCAATTAAATTCATTTTTGCCTTGCATGTAGGCGCGCATTCAGTCTACAACTTCATAGTATTAATGCTGCTAGACCTGCACCAAAGTGCCAGTCACAACTTGTAAGATCAAAAATTCTCTTTTATGCTGAAAAGATGCCCGTTGAAAAACTGGATCTAATAATAGGACTAAAAGCTAAAGACTCATTTAAAGAATTAGTAGACAAAGCTGTAGAAGAAATGAAAGCAACATTGGAAATTGCTTCTCTTTGTGTTCTTTCATAACTTACTAGCCAAGATGTGTGCTAACGAACACACCATGTCTAAGTGAACAATCGATGATGAAGATGTAAAAAGTTGAATAGTCGCTGTCTCATTTTCCCGTGCAGACTTTGGCATCAGCTGAATTTAATGAGTGAGTAGTTATGAAAGTAGTTTTCTTTACGAGGATCATAAAAATCAACGTATTCTATATGTGTGCAATAAGTAGTTACTTCATTTATTTTCACAGGAACACCATCCTTTTAGAAAGTTGTGTTGTTGGCGTTTGTTAAAAAATACATATAAAAAGTTGACTTTGCAAATAAAGCAATAATCATAAAACTTGTCATTATAAAACTTGCATGAAAGACAAAATGATTGAATTTGATGGCTATAATGACTACCACACTCCAGCTCAAACTCTTTTCTGTTGTCCTTCAATTCCTGCCGTTTGTCTCTGTTTATTCGGTAGTTTGCTTTAGTCACATAAACATAAACTTTGTTCGGCTCAAAATATAAAGCATGATATTTTTCTAGCCGTGTGTCGTAAAATAATTGGAAATCTGTTGTACACGCTTTTATTTTATGAAGCGCAGCAGTAGTCTCCTAACAAAGTTGTTTGTCTGTGGTATCCAATCCAACATGAATGCATAGTTGGAGATCGATCATCCTATCCTATCATAGAAAATGTTCCACCCTGAAACTTTCCAAAACCATTTAATCAAGTCAGTTTATTTATTAGAAACAACTACAGCTAGCTGTTATAGTGAGCATGTATTCTATAAGCAGAGAAAGTTTTGCATGTGGTTTGGAAAGACTACATGTTGTGTCTTTCCCTGTGAAGCTTGAATGTTTTGCAAATTTATGGGTTATTAAAGTACGTGTGTACTAACAAAGTAACACCACACCACCATTTAATACGAGAATTGACAAATAATTAAGCAGTCTATTAACAGGGAAATTCTCGGGTTTCTTGTATGCGTCTCTGTGCAGCACTGTACTACTTCATAAAATATTTTGTGATACGACCATGGTCTGTTGTTAAAAATGATACCGTATATTTATAGTTGAGTTTGTTCTTTAGTAAGTGAAAACAGCGACGCTTTCTCTTCTTGATCAACTTATTATCCTTTGAATATCGAGTTTCAGCAATGAACCAGGTTTACGCTGTGCTTTGATAAAGTGTAAGCTACTTATTACATCGCAAAATAACTAAATTCTTTTTATCGGTTTCGTTGTGCATTGAAACCTCTGTCAATGCCATGCAGCAGTACAAAGCAAAAATTATTGACTCCATAATTCTGGACCAGAACGGTTGATGATGCTATTAATCATAGAGAATGGTAGTGTAGGCACATCCCATCCCACATTTTCTCTTTTTCATGTAATGAACTAAAAGCATTATTATGACTGCAATATGATAGTTTTGTTTCTAGGTTTATGGCTGGCTGCAAAAAATATTTTTATTTGCTACTGTGAGATCGAGATCTCCATGAAATTGGAAATAAGCTAGCACGGTTAAGTGCTTTTTGCTATTGCCCATAATATTCATCTTTATTCCTAGTTGTCTTTGCACTGTTAGTTACATTGGATTGACCACTTTTTAAATAATAAATCGCCTTTATTTCAGGTATGTTATTTATTACTTGCGTAACTGTTCATAATAATATAAATGACGACGATAAGATATATATATTTCTATAAGTAAACACTGGTAGATAGTGAGAACTGTTATTGAGCTTTCTTTTAATCCTGCTTGATTGCTTCAAAATACACTTGCGGCGGAAGGGAAAGTTGGTTCTTGTATTAATCTCTTAAGCTCTTTATGTATCAGTGGCATGTGTACATGCGTAGACACTAGAGACTGAAGGTGCTTTGTGCAGGTAAAGTCACTTTAACCCATCTCAGCCCACAATGATTTGTTGGGTGGCTGGTAACAATGCACATAATAATCAAGGTTCATTCATTTTAGAAGTAAATGAGAACCTATATAACTACATTTTATGATAGTAAGCTCATTCTCAGCAGTAAGAGTGGAAGACTAAAGCCCAAGCAATAACGACGTCTGTACAGGACGTAAAAATAGTACCTGTTTCAATTATAACTTTCCGGTTGGATATGGGGTGACAGAGTCTTCTAAAGAAAGGAATCGAAGTGACCAATGTCATTGTTCTTCTAGCTGGTTGGTAAAGGCCTTGCTAACATTAATTGTCCCATCTGGTGAAAGTTATTTGGTACCCCCAAAAAGAGAGCTAGCACTGTACATGTATGTATGTGTATTTATGTGCTATAATATCTATATCCTTGAAATTACTACCTCTTCAAATAATTTGCAATAAATCGTCGAAAACAGCACTTTATATTCTTTTGTAGATGAATGAAAGAGTGTTTATGTCATTGTTTAGAAACACACAACAAGTTTCGAATTGTGTGCTTTTTCTGCCGCTCGGGTGTCCGCAGAAAAAAAAACAACAACAGGAAACCTGCATCTTTCCTTTTTGTTACGCTTTCACTGTTTTTGTACACTACTCTACTTTTTTCGGTCGGTTAATTTTATTTTATTTCATGTTTGTCATTTTCGTCGACAAAAAAGATGAGGGTGACGCTATATGGCGTGGTAGTGGGTGGCGGTACTGGTGGTTGTGTATGTTGGCATATGCCATATGGGTACTTTCACCGTTTCACCAACAGCGGCAAAATGTGCATATAATGTATAGAGGTTTGCTTAATGTTGTTTGTTTATTACTATACAAACTTCAGTAGTGCAAATATATACGTCGAGGTTTTCCAGCACTTCATACAGCATTATTGTCGCATCCAAACTGCTTTTGTGAATTACAAAGTAAAAAAAAAAAAACGTGAAAGTAAACAGAGGAGAAGAGAGGAGAAGAAAGCAAGCTGAGAATGTTTACTGTTAACTGGTGTTTTGCTGCTGCACTTCTAACTAATAAAACATCATGGTGCCTTGCCTATGTATAATACGTTTCTTTCCCATTCAAGTTCTTGCATTCTATGGGGTGTAATGTTCCCTGTCGGGTTTGTCATTTGGAAATTCCCAAAGGTATCGATCGTAAAATGGAGCATATGTATAGTAATGGGATTGACACTAACTAAATGAGTTTTGATCAAATGAACGGAGGATCAGCGTTAATGAATGTGAGATGCACATGTTACACGAGCAAGGCACACATGTTGGTGTAGGAGGTGATTATCGTATGTATGTATGCACATAACTATGATGTATAGTAGTGATCTTCCAATGCATTTTCAAGTAGGGAAATGCTTTTCTGGTTTTCGTCTTCATATTTCTAGTTAATTGTCTTGACACATTAAAACATGCACCATTTAATTAGGGTTTTTCCACACCCAGCATGTATGTGCGTCCATTTCTTATTTCCTGTGGTCCACTGGTCCGTCTCTTTGATTTATGTACGCTTGAGTATTTTCTGCTTGCAAGTGTTGTAGGTTGTGGGTTGGGCTCACACTCATGAATTCATGGTTTTTCTCAGATCTCCATGTGTTTTCTTTTGCTCCAGGCTATACTTTACATTGCTGGTGAAAGCCGTACATTGTAACGTAACTGTTGATAGGTTGAGAGATAGGGCTACCCAGCTTTCATTAAAAGCTTGCCGACCTAGATTTTAAATTGGAAATGGAAGAAGTGAAATCCACTTTTATGTTAACTTACATTTCACAGTATCTAGTGTAATGTCTATGTGAAATGTGTTTGAAATGAAAGTTGAGGTTATTCAGAAAGGATACATCGTAGGTCAAAATATTCTTTCGACGCAACATTGCGAATTCTTGTCGTAGCATATAACTACGCAGTACAGAGTTTTGTAACGTCGAAACCGTTTATTTGCCTATGTGTGTTATTGTAGAAGTCATCTGCAAGAAGTCAAGCGATAATGTGGAAGGAAAGAAATGAAAAGTTATGCACGTGTAAAATACTTTATTATTATTATGCAAGCTCACATATATCTTACCCAAAAAATTGTACTCGCGTGATGAAACGTCTTATCTATTTTGTTATTTATTTATTTATTTATTTAACAATTGATGATTTCAAAACATTCAAGGGTGGAAAAGAAAACGACTAAAATTCAATTTATTCATTAATAAACTCAAGTTACCTGTGAGGAATCCGTTATCATTAAGCTCGACTGATCTCATGTGACTTCATTTGGAGGAAACACAGCTCAAGCCCATATAACAACAAAGTATACTATAAGTTCAGTATTGAAACCCAATGCTGAATGATAATTTAATCATGCCTTTCTTTGTTTTTGTTCGTTCTCAGGAAGCTAACAATATGAGACTGCTTGCATGACTGGAGATGAAGCTGATGAAGACAAGAAAAGGAAAATTCAAGCCAACCACCGGAAGTGAATTCGAGCAGCACAAACAAGAAAAACAATATGCAAGAGGTAAATGCAACAGCGACGATGGTACTGAAGTACTGGTAACCACATAAAGCGAAACAGCAAGCTCAAGTAAAGTCATGTAATAGGAGGGCCGTGAGCATCATTAGTCTTTCTATCATTATTTCAATGACAAGACATGTACTTCTGATGAAACAAAAGCATCCTCTGCCAAATACGTCGTCTTCTTTGTGACGTCGTTTGATTAACATGTAAGTATACCATTTTGCAGACAACTTTTCATAATTTAATGGATCCGACTTATAGGATGGTATCCATTTGGTTATGGGTCCATGTAGGTATAACATTGTTAAGATAGAATTCATATCATATGTGCTGAGATAAAACCTATGATAGAGAAAAGTAAGCATAAAGAAAATCTATGAAGCAAAGAAATATTCAAGAAGCTTGACTAACAGCTCACAAACTATTCATATAATATGCAGTTAACGTATAATGTTGCATGGGGTTTTTCCATAGATTGGATTTGGCTGGATCATATTGTTACGCTAATCTTGTGACTTCGACTTTTCCCTTGTCAGCGTGTATCTCTCTGTCCTCATCATCTCCATTGTCATCCTGTCCGTCCTCTAGAATGTCAGGAGGGAGACAAAATCCAATTGCCAATTTCGATATGGAACCTTAATGTACCGTTTCATCATGGTGAACTATAATCATCCAATATTATCTCTATCACGCTTAAGTACAAGCCACATCGTACTGAACTATTACAGCAGCACATCATTATTAGCTCAACACATGCATACACATCGGTTCTCCAATTTCGATAAGAGCATTTCACAATACTTTTGTCAGAGGCATTTACTTCTCAGGGGGAAAGTGGGATAGTGTTCTTCAAAAACATACCAGACCTAACTGTAACATCTACAGCTTATATAGATTAACCTGTAATGTATATTTCACATGCATGTGCAAGCCAAGCCAAATATTTGACTATTATTATTACTCTTATACTTATAAAGACAGCAGTAGAATAATATGGAGTCTGTATCTGCTGCCCACTTTCATACTGCAAACTTCATCCTTTATAGGAACACCTTCATTAGCGAGAAAGAGTAAAGAGCTTATACATTTCTTCTGTAAACCAACAATGACGTCGCCAGCTTACTCCATATCAAAAATCGTTTCATGTCGTCTAGTCAGTAATGTGACGATCACCCTCTCCACCATTGTCGTGTCATCAACTAATCGTTCTCACAGATCAAATGGCTTTGACAATGACGTGGAAAATCCGGCATGGTGGTTCCTTTTTATTCATGAAACCTGAAATGAGCAAAAAGTGTAATAGGTCGAATCAATAGTAGCAGTGGGAATCTGCTTCTCAGAAACATGCCACATAGTACTATGAGTTTGCTTCATGAATAAGCGCGATCATTAAAACAGAAGTAAAACTGTCATTCCAATGAAAAGTAACACCAATACCCATCTGTGTCATTATCAGCCGAATAAGTACGGTTTTAGACTTCATCTCCCTCATTAAATCGTTCACACGTTCCATATAATCTTTTCCAAAGTAGAAAATAAACTCGTGTGTTTTAAAATCTTTGCCATGTTAAGATAATTGCATTTGCAAAGTTGCCGAAAGTAGGAAAGATGAAACCAGAAGGAAAAAGTAGACAATATTCTCTAACTAAAAATTGCACTGCTTACCATAATATCCCAAATAGATACCAGACTGTTTAAAGTTCTTTGTTTTTCATAAGCATATTTTTAAAATCCTTTTCATAGAAAACAGTTCCAAGTATTTCCAAGTTTCAGGTAACCCGCATTTAAATGAACTTTTAAGCCACTAAACGCTGGCTCGTCTGTTTTAGAGGGGAGGCATTTATTTCGGTTTTTAAGGTACGCCAGTTCGCATTTTCACTTGATTTTAGTTTACCTTGAAAAAGTAAAACAATAGATAGGTCTAAGAACAATTCCAAGAAACGTTTTCCGTGTATATAAGTACGATAACAATGTAGTCATAATATTGAGATTAAAAGATAATCAACAATAAATATTCCGTGGTAGGTAATAATAACATTTGCTTTCATTTACTTACCTACATAGCTATGCCATGTATGCCAAATGTACCAGTACTCCGAAGGAGCAAATGTAGTCATATTCTAAATGAAAATATTAATCCTTCCCCCCCCCCTCTGGGATGAGTTTTCATTACGAAAATTCTGCAAAGCGAAAATTCTTCTTTTGTTAACTGTACACTGTGTCGCGTTTAGATTAGCTGAAAGCCAGAAATAATATGTGTATGTATGTATGTACTTCGCAAAATGTCATCCAGAGTATAAATATCTATTATTCATATGTAGATGGTTATATTGTGCATGGAGTTAGTATCAATATTCAACGGTGCGGTCTGATAGTTTGATTTAGATGAGGATTTAATACTGATAATACGATTTTGAGAGGTAGCCAAAACCAACATCGCTGTTCTAATGTGATTATTATCTTTTCTCTATCTCTCTTAGTCTTCCACATTTCTCTAACACAGATCGAATTTCATTTACCAGTTATAAAGGTTTAAGCTCTTATTCAAACGCAAATAGGATCAAGGAATTATTACTGTACCTGGGAAAAGTTTCGCAGAGTTGGCATACCTAATCTGTATTCTTGGAGAATTGTTTGTTATAAATGTATGTATGAAAACTCAATCCATCGTAATAAAGTAGATCTGTATTCCAACAAGAACTAACAATACATAATAATATGTAATGTGTGTATGTCTAAACATGTAGGTATGTATAAATGCACAGAAAAGGCTTACACATCTACGCATCATCCCCTGAGATTTTCATCAACGATACTAATTTATTCTAGCAGTGTTACCAGCCACACTTTAAGCGGACTAAGGTTACAATTACAATGATCTGCATAGCTTGAAATTACTTGTTATGGTTAGTTCGTATATGATGATGAATATTTTACGCTACATCGTCGCATGTACAGTCGCAGTGCGGTCTATCAAGACGCTGCATCTCAAAGATAATTTTAAGATTTTATCTTCATTCAGTGAGTTAAACGATGTTCCAATCAGTGCACTCAAAAAGCAAAACGGTTTCTTACAGAGCAGAATAAGTTTATTGAAGGAAAAGAGAAACTTCAAAAACTTACTAGAAATGATTTTCACAATGTTTGAACACCTTTGCAAAATGCCCGGTAAAGTGTATCGATTAATGTTATGACGAATTACGAAAGGAGTATCATCCATAGAGTACTCTTGTGGCATTCACTCTTGCTAATGTTCCACCGTTACATTTTAGAAGCAACTGTAAACTATCTTTGCCAGCACCGGTAAAGGTAGCCAGCAAGCAATCCCTTGGCGAAAGTGTACGTATTCACTTTCCTTCTAAACTTTTGCTTTGTTGGTATGAATCTGGATAGCTTGATAGAACTAACAGAGCTTCCACAACAGTTCAGATACATTACATTATGGAGTATTCCAGCCACGCATTTTCCATTCCCTTAGAGAGATAAACAATTTCTCTTCACTACTTGAGATGTTTTCAGTTGTAACACAGATACAACAGTCGTTTTGCGTACTCCCCTCATGTTCATGTGTAAACGACTTAGAAGAAAATTTTAACGAGCGCAGTGACCATGTGATGGGTGTTGTGCTCTCTTCAAAGAGTTATGCAGTTTGAATATTTGCACTATTTTGCAGTAGTCACCTTGCTCTATTTTCTAAACTTGGAAGTTAGGTTAGTTTTTAAATTCTTCTACACACTTGGCGAAACGTGTTCGAGATATGCAATGAGCGGAAGTGGTTGAGAAGAGGGAGTCAAGATGTATACAGTTCCATTGGAAAGCATGTTTGCTAAAAGCCCCATTTTCACTGCAAAATACGTTGAATTCAAATAAAAACAGCTCGCCTTAATTTAGCCCAGGAAAGAAAAGTATGCGTTAGAATGATTTAAAGCGGAGTGCATGGATGCCATTTGGGAAGAAACGATATTTATTCTCAAGCTTTCGGTTTTAC
>JAQIXX010004587.1:0-15869 GCA_034700605.1 Willowsia nigromaculata
CCAGAAAATGAAACATCTTATCATCCACATAGCCACCGTTGTTATATGAAAAGAAACTATAACGACAGTTGTAATGAAAACGAAGAATGTCAAGCAAGCCTTGGTCACAAAGTAGTTTGCGTTATGCCAATGTATCAAAATAGTTTTGGCGGAAATGCAAGTTCAAAAGTTTGCTATTGTCCAACCGGAAAGGTGTGTCGGAGTAATAGGAACGGCGCTAGTCTACCACTTGTTAATTTAACTCTTGCACTATTTGTATTGATTGCCTTTTCTCCAAGTAATTTAAATTCTAATTTTATGTGAATATTTATGCTTTAAAGGTGATTCCACTTAAATTAATGATGAAAAAAATAGTTTTTTGTAAACATATCTTATTGTATACTGTAATAGCTATTTATTTTTAAAGGAATTCACGTATTATAGTAATACTGCAACTGGAACAGAACCCGTTTGTAGAAGTAAAATGTACATAAACTCAAACGTAAATAAATGATTTAAGTAAATGTTCATAAAAGACTACGTGATATATAGCATAAGTACATGAATAAAATATTTGTAAAATGTCATCACCAAAGTATAATATAATAAATAAATATTTTCAGTCAACGCTCTTCTAACAAACCTAAAACATCCTGCTGGTTACACAGAATCTGTGAGTCATTTACCAACAACCATATAAAATGTAAGCATTTAGCGTAACGTAAAAATATGATATCTACTAAAAACAACAATATGTTCAGAGATTTTCATCTTAACGTATAACAACGCATTATGGTTTGAAATTCTTCCCGAGTTATATAAACCTGGTTACACTTATGTGCTACAAAATCATTAAAGATTAAGCATATTTTTTACTACTTCATGCGATAGGTGTTTCGTAGCAACAACGGTTGCTTGGGAATCGAAGATTTGATTCTTACTGTATTTCAAGATTCAATAACTAAATACAGGAAGTTCTTACCAAATTTACTAAACCGCTATTGAATTTGTTTTGAAAAGGTATAAAAACGTGTTTAAGCTCAAAATATAGAAAAATCATATTAAATGTTTTACGCTGTGTTGATACTGCCATATCGAAAACTTGTGTTGCTACACATTCAAATTAATTTGCCTAATGACCCACTGGTAACTTGCGGATACATAAAGTTGAGATTTGATAAAGAGGAATTTAAAATCATTTCTTGATGATCTTTTGCGGAAAAAACTAATAGTTCCCAACGTCGGAATCTCGGGTTGAGATGCATGTGTAAATACACAAATTGAATGTCAATGTCAATGACAATGTCAATTATCGTTTTAACATGGGATTAAGCATTTCTATATGCATTTGAAATACTTCTAAGGAGATGGTATTGCTACACGTAATCAGTTTTACAAGCATAAAATGTAGAACGTGCTCAAATATTTGAATCTAAGATAAAGTTTGTGTAATCAAACAGCTTTATACAACCTGAATATGTGTATTTTAAAAAATCTTAAATATCAACAAATATGTGTCACAGAGTCAACGAGTGCGGAATGATAATGAATGTCAAATAACCAAGCAAAGCTTAATATCATGTAAGTTTCTCTGAATTAATGAGTCATTCAAGTAGAAGCATACAAAACCAGAGATTTAAAGTGTTACGTGCAAATATGTTTTATCTGATGATAAGATAGAAGTATCCAACAATCTTGCTCTCAACGGGGTTCATTCCTCTCTAGATATAGGTCAAATATGGCACATCGTTTTGAAAGATTTAAAAAACCGTTTTATAAAAAGCTAAAAAACAAATTTTTTTGACCAAGCTTTATGTTTCAAAAATAAATACAGGACATCTTCTCTGATAGAAATGATTCAGAATCATAATCTGGTCTTCATGCAATCTCAGATGTATGCTGTGCACCTCTTCTACATCGTAGCCTTATCACACATTCTGCTATTGCCAGAGTTTGCTCTGGGAGTCACATCAGGGTTTGGGGACAGTGATGAGGAAAGTAAATATTATTTTTTATAATAGTTTAAAGGAGGAAGGAAAGATGGAAATCTAAAGAAAGTATGGTAGAATTTGTCTTTGGAATGAACATCGTGCCTACAGAAACAGTGTCTCTCTGGGTATTCTTTGTTCATGCAAACCAGGGACTGTATACGTGAAAGCGAGAAAAGAATGCTGGGATACAATACAAAATATTGGCGATGAGTGTCAGTACAATGAGCAATGTCGTGAAATAGCGGGTGAGCCAATGTGTCGGAATTTAAGGTGCCAATGCCGTCCAGGATTTGTTGCCAATGGTTCACAAAATTGTTTGCCCAAAGTGAAACGATCTGAAGATAACTGCAAAATTGATGCTCAATGTAAGCAAGGATATTTGGGGAACATGTCATATTGTAATGTGGGTACGAAACAGTGTATTTGTACTAAGGAATATGTATACTACGAAGGGCGATGCATTTTTTAAAAAAAGATGGGTGATGGCTGTAGACACAGTTATAAGTTCAAAACATGTCTTGGCGAAACGAATGCGGATAGTCTCAAGTCAATTTGCATGCCACTTGCTAAGGAATATGAAAATTTGCGTTTGGTCTTAGAACAGTGTACATACGGAGCATTGAGGAGCCACTCAAACTGTGTAGAGGGAAAGTGCACATGTTATCCTGAGAACGAAACCTCTTACCATCCGTATACTTATCGTTGTTAAGAGGGAAGAAACTATAATGATAGTTGTACTGACAATAAAGAATGTCAAGCAAGTTTGGGTCTAAAGGTGATGTGTGGTGTGCCGAAGGATTATAACAATTTCGATGGGAACAAGAGATGAAAAATTTGCTATTTCCCAACTGAAAAGGTGTGTCGTAGCAACAGCGCAATATTAAAATTTGTAAATTTGCTCACAACAGTGCTTGTATTGATCGCCAGTGGTTTTATTGCTTTATTTCTGTTTTCATTTTAATGTAAAATTTTATTTCTAAATCCATTTAAGCATATTCGGTTGAAATCTATGATAAACAAACAAACTTTTCAGTGTCAGTGAACCACGATTAGAGATTTCAGAGAACAACCAAATTCATCCAAGCAAATATTTAAAAACCTTCATTAAACATTACAAACATGCTGTGCTCAAGCTGTCGGGTACAACATTGTGAAAAGGCAGACCCAGTAAGTTGTTGAATGATAAGACATTGGTGATTATTTGCCTGATTGATAACAAGCTGGAAATTCTTATCATGACCGGTAAACGATGACAAATTCCCGTATTACGTGGAATGTGACTTGCTACAAAATTATGATTTGTATGCATCGTGTTGATTTTGAATGTAAGAATGAGTTACAAGAATACAACGATCCCTATGCAAAGTTAATTTTTTTGAAAAATTGTAACCCACCTTAAACAAAACAGGAGCTTGCCTGATTTATCTACCATTACAGGAGCAATTGTTCTACCTTCCCCATTAATATTTTAGTAATGTTGAATGGACCTTTAAATTTATAAGGATTGAATCAAAATCAACGAGTACACTACCAAACTCTTCTAAGAGCTTTGAGCTAGTTGGAGTATCACTTAATATTAAATTGGTTAAGTCTTTTATTTGTTACATTTTGACTGCGTTGTATAAACCGTTTTTTAAAATTTATATATGAGAACTAATGATAAAACAAATAAACTCTTACAATTGTCTATTTTTTAGATACTTGAGATGAAAAAGTCTCTTAAGTCTTAGGTAGTTTCAATCAAACCAACTAGACGCACACCTGCGTATAGCATTTTAAAGTGGATAGAGTATTACATTCATGTTAATTGTAAACCTTTATATAGTTTTAACTGAATAACATGACTATATCATTTGTACACTCTACTTTAAAACCTCTAATCAGGAGAAAAGATGGCCCTTAACTTCAACTTAATTTAAGTAAATTTAGTCAAGCTTCTTCGAAATCACTTGAAGTCGTTTCAAATGTCATAGCTGTCAGAAAATATTCGAAAGAAATTTCAAAATAGGTTGCTTTGCATTCCTGTTAAATGAACCAAGCAACCCTGGAAATTTAGTATGCAATGGGAGTTTTAGAGGCAAAGTTAGGAAAATTGCTGATTCTTAATTTAAAATTTAACCAAAAAAGAATCCCAAATTCAACAAATCCAGTTTGCTGAATGTAAATACATTCTCACGCAAAGCAAACCTACATAAATATATTCGGATTCAAATAATTGCAAATTATTAATTTACCTCATCGCGGATTTTAAATTTTGATTTGAATTCCAGCTACAATTGGGTTTTGACTTTACCTAAACATTTGACGAGTGCAACTTAAAATAGCTTTTACTCCATGCCAGATGGTATAGTATGAGACGTAAGTTTGACGAGATCAAATCAATGTTTGAGTTATAAAAATCTAGAAGCATTTTCTTAACTAAAACCCTGAAAAGCAGTCAAAATCGTAAAGAAATCCAAATCTGCGAACTAATCAATAAAACATCAAAGCCAGATTATTTTAATCCTAATATGGGAACCGAAAGAATCTGGCTCGTTTTTCTAACAATAGTAATTCCATACAAGTTTGCAGTAACCAGTATTCAACCCCCTGATCCCTGTGGTAATGACTATTTTCGGGAAACCATCGAAACCCTCATGGCAACTTTGGACTCTAGAACAGAGTCGACGGATATGATTTTTCTGGAATTCCCTTATGACCAGTGCAGATTTCATTTCCTTCAACAGTCCACCACCATGTTTCTCCGAGATTACCAGAAAGAGATTGTTTCTCAGTACCCGGCCAAATATCATCAACCCCGTCACTTAGTAATAGCAAAAATATATGGTTATTTACTCAATAGTTACTTTTATGAACACCCACACACGCTAGTCATATTCCCTCTTGTAACATTGTTTAAAGATTTTGAAACTCTCAATCTAGACAGCTGGTTTCCCGTTGACTGGAGAAATTTGCCGGCAATTAAAGTTGCTCTTGTTGGAGCCATGATAAACAATAGTCTCCAAATTCGCTATTCAATTATTTGTAACAACTATTGTGTGGAAGATCAAATGAACGGAGCGGCAACATTTGAATTCTTTGCTGCAATAAGCAGTCCACTGAAATTTCACAAACGTCTATTTCGTAACGGAAACCAAAGAAAGATTGATGTTCAGGTGGATGTACCATTAGAAGGGGATTTGAAGACTATTTGCTCCAATTTGTTTTCTGAGGGCTATCGATTGTGCACAAATATGTTTATGTTGGCGATGCATCTCATACAGTTACACAATTTTTCACCTGACACCAATTTGTGGCGATACAGTAATGGAAAGGGACCAATAATTGACGACTCAAGGTCAGGACAATACATTGTTGTTGATTGGGCGCACATAAAGCATGAAATGTCCCCTGCCTATCACTGGACGCTCGTGGGATATGTATTTTCTAGACAAACTTATTTAAATGTGGGATATTGCAAAGTAAACGGAAGAAACAATGACAACTCATACATTGATTTTACTACTTGGATCTGCCCGTTTAGTATTGAAATTTGGTTGTTAAGCGGTTTGATGTTTAGTGTGATTGTTTTCATAAATCGATGTGTCGATTCACGATTTAAGTATTTTAAAAAGTCGATTGACTCAAATGCCATGAAACTCAAGATTTTAATACGGAATCATCCAGGGAAGCTGATGTGTCTAGTTTTTACAGATATTTTGTGGATTTTTATGTCCCAGTTTTATGGAAACGAGATATTGAGTATTCTGGCAGTTCCGGATCCACCAAAATTTACGGAAACACTTTCAGGAATGTTGGAAAAAGGATATAAAATTCTTTGGCCATCGTATGTTAAGACGCCGTATGAGACATTTCACATTGAGTTTGAACAGAGAGGCATTTCGGACATACTTAACTCAAGCTTCCATTTTCACAATTCAATAAGATATTTAGAGCATGAGAGGTTATTAGCTGGGAAGTTTGTGAATTTTTTTCGCTTTGAACAGTTTCACAACAATTTACTGATTTTTCAGAACCAACTTCGAAAATATCTTAAATTTGAACACGCCGAATGCTATGGTTTACCGGAAGTGTTTGACAAGAGTTCACGGTATGTGGAAATGTACACTGTGAATAGATTCTGGGTGGTACAATCGCACTCACGAATTGTGCAGGGTGGCTTCATGGACAAGTGGCAATATTGGGCTGATTTATCTTATCGATATATGTTCCATTTGGATATTGAGAATCCCAGTCCAAATGCAGCTGTCAAAACAGGGGACCAGATTGACCTTAAAACTCTACTTGTAATTTTTCTTGTTACAGGTTGCGCGTTTGCAATTGGCACATTAGTTTTTATAATGGAGCGTTTCATGCATCGGAGAAATATGTACCGGAAATTGGTGCTACTTGAAGAAATAGAACTACGGGAGTGTCCTGATGATCCTAAAATTAAACGAGAAATATCTATGGAAGGAATTGTAGTAAGCGTGGTGGATTTCAAAAACGAATACATAAATCAACTGGAATTGGCTACCAGAACAAGAATTGCTGTGAAAGATTTAATTGACCAAACTGGCCGAACAATATTCAACCTACTTCAAAATACAGCATTATGTGTATCTACACAAACATCGGCTACCACAAACTCTTCTTCGATCCCCATTAATACGGGCTTCAGCTTTAAAGCGGAAACTGCACTTGAAACTACGTCCATCCACAGAACGCCACTTGCCCTAATAAGCCCATCAAAACCCACCTCAACCCTAAATCTTGACGCAGAAAGTTCTGAAAATTTGGTGGAAACCAAAACCACAGATATTTTCCAAAACCATCAATCTAACATGAAAGACTCAAAAAACAATTTGATATCAAATGTGAGTGTGAACCGAATAAGCAATTCTGGAAAATTACGTGTAGAAGCCTTAGGCTCAACAGCCACTCCAGTTGTAGTAGATTCAGCCTTCAATTTTAAAACAAGTGGCATTAAATGTTTTGTGAATGAACGACTTGGAGAGGTTCAGCCGGAATTATCAGAGAATATCCAAACTGAACTGGAGACACAGATACCTTTGGCTTCTCATTGAAACAATAGCTGCCTTGCTTGCCTTGGGAAGAGTGCATTGCAAAGTTTGAAAAGTCCCACGTACACTAGCTATATTGGTGAATAAAAACCATTCTCTGGTTATATCACAAATAATAAGGGAATTTATTGAAATCCATTTTGACATTCGTTTTGATAGGAGTTTACTATTTTCTTGTAAATTTTACTTTGATAATGCTTGTACTAATCGTAAGTGAAATTTCTGGTTGAATATATATTACGCTATCACCGCGAAAATATTTTAGGTAGACTGTTACAGTAGTAAAGTTAGTTTCTGTGGAAGCGATTAATATGCAAATCCGGATAAAAAACTAACGTAAGAAATTCAAATTTGACTTACATTAATTGTGGTAATAACATGGAAGATATGTTATATTTTGTGTTTTTTGGTGCTTTAGGTGCAAGGAAAGCCGATTGACGGAAGGCAACTTCATTTTCTACATAATTTTGAGACAATTCATTTGTACTAATATATTATATTTTAATACAAAATTTTATCAGTTTATTTGTTTATTTTTAGCGCTTGGTCATATTCTTATTTAGCATAACAATACCTTTATATCATTTACGCATCAATAAACTCATTTTGTACATAATATAAGGCTTTTGTAGAAAGATGTACTAATAATTATTTGCGTTTAGCAAGCACAACAGTAACAATATAATCATTTGTAATAAATTTAACTGATAAAAACTAGCCAAGAAATTATAAGTAAAAATAGTGCTTTATTAACAGAGAGAAATATTTTGTGAATATGTACCCAAATAAATTACCAAGGATTCACACAACATGGAATCATACAAGCATGAAATAATACATTTGTATTGCGCTGTCGTGCAGAATGGCATGTAATGTCATTTTGATGGCTGTAGCTTTTACCTGGCTTACGGTTGCGTGGAACATGAAATGCTAATAAAACAAGTGCTTAAATTTTTCTTGTACAACATTGTCTTACCATCCAGTCATCAACGTTTTGGATTGTACTGAAAGGTCATAGAAATGCTCGTTGTTGACTGGCTCACCCATAAAATTATTTAGGCTGGCTTTACAAATTTGAAAGAAAAGTGCATGTCAATCGTTTCAAAGTGAATCGTTTGACCTTACAATTAGGACTTACTGTGGCAAAACTAATTTCACAAAGCTTCAAGATCTCTTCAAGTTGGTTGAAGTATCCCTTATCAGTTTTATAACGCCATGTCAAAACTTTTTTAATTACTACTTTATAAACAAGAATGTTAGCACTGCATAAACCAATTAAAAGTACATTAAACTCGGGCATGCCAGGCAAATAAAGCAAATAAATACTTTACACAACATCAATTTTATCAAGCACTAGAGATAAATATTATACATTCTTTAAATCATACTTCGACAGAAAAGTATAATTATTGATGGGGCAAATTCCAATGGAGCGCGGTAATTGTTTGGAGCACACTTGTAAAACCCATCACACGCACAAAAAATAGCGACTCAAAATAGCAATAGCGCTTAAATATTATTTTTAAATGAATAGCTTATGATGCTGTTATCATTATAATTTAGTCCGCAAATCCATGTGGTCATTGAATGTACAAAAATTATCAAACTATAAGTTATTTATTCAAGAAATTGGTAAACGGTTGATAAATATTATGATAGTGGCAAGGAAAATTATAAAAGCATTTTGTATTTTGCAAAATGAATATAATGAGAGGGTTAGAATCTCGAAATTAAATGTCGATGAGTACTTGCTATTTTCCAACTGAATATAAAGGACTGGTGTTCAACCATGTAAATACACTTGAAACTGTTCTTAAAATTAAATTTAAATTAATTTGCTGCGATGAAAGCTCTTGAGAATAAACGCGAGGCAAAATTTCCACTAACCTTTAGCGTCAGTCTGTATGTAGATTAAACTGACAGTATCAAACTACAGTAGAAACGTTTTATGACTGTAACTACTATTGCAGTATATGGATTATGCATTTTTTATAAGAAGCAAAAGAAATGCAAAGTTAACTATTCGTGTAAGGCATCAAAAAATTTAGGAGAACAGATAATTTATCATAACTCATTGTCTCATACAATTTTGGAGCTCAACATGAAAATTAAAAAACTTATTGACCATTTTTATGTTATCCATTAAGTTCAATCTCGTTCAAACTCTCTCTCTAATTTATGATCCTTGTGATACTGGACTATTTTGTGAGATACTTGAAACTCTTCTGAATAGTCTAGATTCTGAGACTAAAAGCATCGACATATTTTTTCCTGATTTTTCATTCCAAATGTGCGAATATGGTTTCATTTAAAAGTCTCGCTACATGTTTCTCCGAGGTTACCAAATTTGGATTGACTCTCAGTATCCAGTAAAATTTCACTAGCCCAATCACTTTGTAATTGCTAATTTTACTGCAGCATTCACATATCATTATTTTATGATGTATCCAAATACACTGGTTCTGTTCCCTCTAACGGATCTGTGGAGAAACCCTACAATTTTTAATGCGACCAAATTGTTTAGCGTAGGTTGGAGAAATTTACCAGCACTCAAGGTTGTTCTGACTGCCGTAGGGCGATGGAACATTTCAAATATTTACTTTTCAATTGTCTGCAACGGCAACTGTCTTCAAAAATATGGCAATGGAAAAGTGACCAATAAATTTTTGGGTTCATTAAACCAAACACTGACATTACATAAACGACTGTTTTGGAACGGAAACAAACGAAAAGTTGATGTGCAAGTGGATGCTTTCCAAGTAGATGGAACTTGCTCTGCAATGTTTTCTCCCAATTATCATTCATGCACAAATAAGTTGATGGCATCAAACCAACTGATGCGGACCCATAAGTTTTCCCTGGAAACCAATATATGGGAATTGAGTCAAACGCTGCAACCGATTCCTATTGACAAATCACAGACGGGACAATACATCATCATGGATTATTGTTACCTAAAGTACCACAATGTAAAGTCGTCTCATTGGCAGCCCGTCGGATTTGTTTTCTCAGAGATAAAAGCAATAAATACGCTGTACTGCATGAAAAGCTTAAAAAAATGGTGACGAAAAAAAATTACTTTTCAACTAAATCCCACTAAATGGGTTAATTCCATTATCCATTATCCAATATCGGCATTTGGAGCAATAGTAACTATCTTCCAATGCGTCAAATCAGTCACAAAACTCATCAGATTGGGAATGAATAAAAGAAAATGTGGTTCAAATGAGAGGCTTTAGAGTCCTCCAACTATAACTGAAATATTATGTCTGGTAATGGCTCAACTTTTGTGGATTTTTATTTCCTAGCTCTATGGCAACTAGATTTTGAGTATTCTGTCAGTTCCGGACCCTCCAGAAGTGCAGGAATCCCTTAATCAATTTCGGAAATGTTGAAAAAAGAATACAAAATTTTATGGCCTTCCCACTATACAAATCCATGGGAGCGTTTTCACTTTGATTTTGAACAGCGCGACATTTTGGATGAGCTGAATTTAAGTTTTCAACTGCCCAACTCAACAACGTATTTGGAATTTGCAACTTACCTGACTGAAATGCTTGTACGCTTAGTAAACAAAGAAAATACTGCTAGCTTAGTTATTTATCAAAGTATTATTAAAAACCACCTTCACATTAAACAAACCGAGTGATACAAATTACCGGACGTATTTGATGTAAATTTAAGGCATTTGCAAATGTACACAGTCAATAGGGTTTGGATGTTGCAGACATTTTCGAGAATTGTGCAGAGTGGATTGATGACCAAGTGGCTACATTGGGCTGTTTTAGCACAAAGATTGAATTTCAAATTTGAACTAAAAAACCCAAATGCTGTTGTTAAAACATGAGACCAGATCGGGATTGAAAATATATTGGCGATATTGGTTGTAGTAGGATGTATTTACGTAATTTTTACGCTATATCTTCTCAAAGAATTTATTGTGCATTACTGTGAGATAATAAATTTGTAAAAAATGTGATACAAAATTTTGGTTTCTTCTCAGAGGTAAAACTTATGACAAAAGTTTGGTTCAACTAAAAACATGGATAATTTAAATGTCTAGACATGCCTGCAGGCATTAACGCCTGAATTGAATGGTAGAGGGCATACCCAATCAAACCCTTGGTTCTTTTGGTCACCGGGCTGATGATTTTGCTGGTTTTTGGGCATTATTCAAAATAACATGCATTTAAATAGAGGTATTCAACCCCCTACCTGTTAAACTACGTTTACGTAACTGTAACTGCATATATCAAAATCTTATCTAATACTCTCCTTCACTAAGACATTTCAACTTTTCAACCTAAAACTGAATCAAGTATACTAAACTCGTGAAAGGGTTAAATCCAGTGATTCACTGACTTTTCAAGGTCATAAACACATGTTTTTCATTTGCTATTTACAAAGATTGTCCTTTTTTATGCGAGATAACCCAATTTTTTAATTAAGTGGTTTTCGATAAAGTGGGCAAATTTCTTTTATTGAAAGGAGTCAAAATCACAATCTTTGCTAAGGTTGCCCTTGGAATCGCCCCATTTTGCATGATAATGTCGAAAATAGGACAGGTAGCTCAGAAGACAAGGATAAAACCTTACATGAAGTATATTTGCCCAATTTGCAAGCATGTATAATACAAGTTAAGAGAAGAATAAGAAATTGCTAGTCTATGTCCCTTGATACAGTTCGAATCCCGTATTGCACAGGTGAACTTTCTACCTCAGCCGAAAACATTAAAAGTGGTATTTGTAGTTTTTTCTGTAAATATTTATGCAATGAGAACTGGTCAAGCCATACAACAAAGAGAGAAAGTTTTATTCGTAAATTTTACACACACACATTTTATTATGAAAATATGGTTTTCTTACTTCAGAGTTATTTTATACATACTATTTTCTTCAAAATTGAATGCAAACACAGCTTATGCTAGGTATATTAGTTAAATTTTTAAAATAATTTAGTTGTCTCAAGTTTTGATTCGTTTATGTACTCGAAAAATATTAAGCTCACTTTTTTCTCCTTCGTTCATTTCAGAATCTGTGTTTACACTTACTGCTGAATTGCTGGTATTAGTCTCTAACTTTTGAAGCCGTGCTTCCACTAAAAAGGACACAAAGCTCATTAAAATTAACGATCCACCGATAAAAATCAAAAACCCCAAAATATTTTGAATACCAATAGGTTCTCCAGGAACCAATTTACTTGGATTGTAATCTTCTACCAATATTTTGGATTCAAATGCGTCAGAGCGCTCTGCCCAGTGATCCCATTTTCCCGGTAATCCACTTTCCACAATCCGCTGATAGGTCTGCATTAACCACATTCGGTTCACAGTATATATCTCTATGAACAAGTAACGAATAGCGAGTGGCTCTTGTATTTTGTAACACTCTGCATTCGTTTGTTTCAACGTTCGTAACATCATGTTTTTGAAATATGATATGAAATATTTGTAATAATTATCCACAATGTAGACATTTTTTTGTAAAAGACGGACCGTTATTTCCTCATCAGTCATATTTTGTTTTAAAATTAAGAAGCTACCATTTAAAACCGCCAACAGCCCTTTGACATTAAATTCATTGTAATATTTTTCCCAAGGTTGATCAAGCCTATAAGCCTCCCAAATGATTTTGTATCCGTTTCGTAAAATGCCTTCCCATTTATCATACAAATGAGGAGTCCTTGAAACTGTGAGAATACTTATTATCTCATTTCCATAAATATTGCACAGAAGCATTCCCGCAAAGAAATTTATAACCAGAAGTTTTTGATGTTTTAAATATGACGGCGAAAATTTACCAAGCATCATTCCAGTGACATCTAAGACTTTTAAAATGCTAGAGTTCTTGTTTCTCAAAACTTTGACAATGAGCGTAACACATATTGGTATGAGCACCCAGACCTCTGATCTGAATGGGTTAAACCATGCTGAAAATTCATCTGAAAGTTTGTCGTTTGGTTTGGCGAATCTCATGCAATGCATTAGAGATATTTCCATGGCATCCATAAACTTAAGCCCAGTTTTCAACCAGTATTTGTCTAAGACCTTATTCCCGTAGTTATTGTATGATATATGGTTAATGATATACTGACCAGCATCAGATTTGTCTGTGTTTTTCCAAGCAACTTTGTCCTCTTTGGAATCCATGGTTGCTGTGATGTTGTGGTATGTCATGAGTAAAATTGATGACATGATTTCTATGTTACAAAAACGAAAGTCGATTGATTTGAAAATCAGATGCAAACACGCGAACTGGTCATTTTTAAATTGAGTGAGATATTCCCTATAGCGACTAAAAATAAGAGTGTCTATTTTTCGCCTATTACCATTATAAAACAACTCTTTATGCAATCGTAATGGATCAGCAATAAGCTTCATTTGAAGTTCTTTTAGTGGACGATTTGTGTGTGCATCAGTACAATAACCATTGCAGGTTATTGAGAAATAAAGTTTGATTTCATTGTTTTTCAGAATTCCATACAATGTCATTTTGATGGCTGGAGCTTTTACTTGGTTCTGTGGTACATATGGTTGCGCCGACATGTACAGAAAGCTTTGTTTCACAACACTTCTTCTCACTCCAATCATCAATGTTTTCGGTTGCATTGAAAATTGGCAGAATAAGTTATTTTTAACTGGCTCTCCCATTAAAATTATGTAAGCTGGCTGCGTGAATTTGAAGGGAAAATGCATGTCAACGATAGAAATGTTTGAATGGGAATTCAGAATCAGATAGCGAGACCTTTTTTCAAGAAACTTGCACTTTTCCATGTGAAACGAATAAAATATTATTTCAACTGTCCCAGGCGTTTCTGTTGCTATGTTAAGCAAAGTATTTAAGAATCTTCGCATTGGCTCTATACGACATGGACTTGTTGAACTTATGGTGGAATGAAATGGAAGGAGAAAAAGATACAGGATTGCCCAGGTCCACATTTTGCTAGTAGATCTGAATCTTCCAGTACTCTGTGGATTTTGATAAACTTCGATCGAAATTTTTAGTGTCCTCAAGAGGCTTCAAATGAGTGACTGCGTTGTAAGTCTTTATGCAAGTTTTCTACCTCTGTCGCGGATGGGTAATAAAACAATATTAGCAAATTTAAAGCCCACTTGAACAATTCTGTGACTATCAAACCCAAAAAACACATATTGTCATTTTATACAAAGAAATGTTAAGTTAAATTGTAGTTTTATTATTGAATAATATATGTTATTTGGATTGTTGCGCGATTTCCCGTTTTCGAAGTATAAAACTACAATAGTCTATTGTTTCCTGGTATTCGTGTGTAAACTGGGACAAGTGTTTGGAGATACTTTTGTTAGTAATGCTTCATTTAAACAATTGATGTTCAGTACTTTTTAAAAATTACAAACATGTTATGGCACTTCATAGTGCTTAGCTTTGACGGAAACTTTTGTTTAAAATCATTCTTAGAAACTTTTCATTGAATTTTATTAACTTAACATCATATTTGTTGACCATTTATTCATTTCAATAATTTACTCCTGAGATACACAAATTGTTCTTGAAACTTGAAGGTAGCAATGGAATTCTAAATGCTATGTACTAAACGTTATATGATGCATGGAATATATACTCCACAAAACGGGTAAAAAAGGCTCTTGAAGTCTAAGTATGATTCAATTTTTAAGTCTTTATTTGATTTTCTCAGTATATTTTTGAAATCGAATGGGCTTAACACATGAAAAGATTAAAATGACAATGGTTAAGGAGTTGCCAACTTTGGTCTATAGATGCCTTCCATTTTAGCCTGGCTCTTTCCAACCCACTTGATATTTATATTTTTTTTGCCTTGTAAAACCCTTAGTAGGCATTAAAATTAATGAACATTAAACCGGATGCTAAAACATTTACAATATAATAATTGTAAATAGCAAGCTAGTGGTTTTCGTGGACACACACTTTTCGGATGAAAATAAAGAACTTTGTATGGAAATGTGACCAAAACGATATCTTACATCATTTTCAAGGTTTTCGATCACAAGTTCATTGGATATGACTCACATTATCCTGACAGATTCTGTAAGTTAGCATACTAAAACGCCCACAGTGTTGAACAAAACGTACATTCACAAAAAGTAAATACACCCAAGTATATCTCAAATTATGTAGTTTTAACATGCCACGTATGAAGGTTCAACCCAATAAACACCTTGTGAAATTCCTTGTAAGTTTCATTGATTCCGTAATTTTAATTTCTCATTCCAGTTTTCGGCAGCAAATTTCAATTAAATCTAAAACAAATTTAATTGTAATCATTATCTCTTTGCCGATGATCTTGTGATGTTTGTTGACTGTACTGATTTTAATGAGGGAATAGTAAAACTTAATAATCATGTAACGATGTTTGAAGAGTGGTGCAAAACCAACAAACTTACAATTAGCGTGGAAAAAACTAAGTGTATGTTATTTTACAAGCCTAATGATTTTAGATCCAAGTCACAAGCTGAAACAGTAACTGAAAGAGTAGTAATATACGGGGAAGAAATCGAAATAGTAGACAAATTTAAATATTTAGGTATAATATTTGATAGCACACTGTCTTTCAGATTCCATTTTAGCCACGTAGAAAATCGAATGAATAATGCGTGTGCCCGCTTACACACTTTTAAAAGATTGATACCTAAAACGCGATTAAAGACGTTTTTATCAGCGTTTGTCATTAGTATATGTGACTACGCGGTAACTATATGGGCAGTACAGACCGAACATGAATTAAACAGACTTCAAAATAAAATAAATAGGTTTCTTTTAACAATAGACTACGTAAAGTTTGCAAAAAAAGGAAAATTTGGTGTGAAGTCTGTATATAG
>JAQIXX010004588.1:0-15869 GCA_034700605.1 Willowsia nigromaculata
TACCACCATATCGGGGATTGTGACTTGGCACTCGCGATTTAGCACCAGGCCAAACTCGTCAAATGTTACCATAATATTGCGATTTGTGATATCGCTATTGTGTCGGTGATTCATGACATGATACTGTTTTAAAGCGTCACTATCTTGTTAGTTTTTATTGCTATTATCATTATTATCAAGTGCAACATAGCAAGTGCAACTGTATTAATATTTTTCTTTATTTCCTTTTAACCAAAGTTTAAAAAAAAGTCTTGATTACTTTCCACAATGACTACTAAGGTTTCGCTGCTACAAAGACCCATCGCAAGTAAAACGATACCGTGGTAAAAACTGTAGGTTGATATCGGTTTCCACATTCTGGAAAAATATACAGATTTTTTTTGCACTTTAGCTTTACCTTTAATATTTCTGCTTCAAATTCTTAAAAGAAAATTACTTGGCTGACTCCAACTTAGTATTCCAGCAAGATATAAGGTATCATTTTGTACAGAAACCCCAGGACCACCCTGATCACCAAGGCATCCTCCTTGATAATACGGATTTCTAAGTTTCCCAGCACAAAAACATGCCTTTGGAATGGGTGTACTCGATGAAGTGTATATCCACTGATATACATCATTGCATGCCGCCCAATCCACAATTTCTAACGTCGAAATCTGTAATCTGTCTGCATACGCGTTAAGATGGGCTCCTGTATGTCCCCAGCCAGAAATAATTACATAACCAGGATCTGGATGTACATCTGTATAGCTTGGCATTTCAAGCGGGTAGACTAGCCGGTCTATATTAAATTGGGATTTCATGTGAAGTAAGGCTATATCATGGATCATTACTAGGCCATATAAATACCGCCAATCTGGATGAACCTCTATTCTAGTCACGGGTTGCATCTGCTCATACGAATTTTCTTGGTCGAGGCTTATCCGTCCACCATAGACGAAAAGTTGGTTGGGTTTATATGTCTCCTTACTAGACCTGGATTTTGTGACACACTTTCTCGATGTTATTATCACTTGATTACCGTGAGGACTAACGACGAGAGTTCCACCACAAAGGAAAGATGTGGCGTTTCCAAACGAGCTGGGTTTATAACGGAGCTGAACTTGCCATGGTACTTCACCTGGGGCGGCTCTTCTCCCAAAAGCAATCGATCTGACAAAGGTTATAAAGCCGGATGTGATGAGAGCAGCTAAAATTATGCATTTTGCAGAAAACATTGCAAATTTCAGTGAATACAGTGTGCTTATACTTAATTTAACTGTAAAGCTGATTGTATATAAGATGGAAAGAATATTAGGTTTCCGCAAATTAAAGCGCTAATATTAAGCTTATTTCTTGGAAATCGGCGAAATTGAGGTTACTGTCATTAAGCCAAGTAGTAACCTCTGTAATTTGGCTCCACTTTGATGTAATGAATGCTGCTTTCTCTTTTTATTTTAATTCTATTCAGAATTCTTGGAATCTGCTCAATTGTGAAAAAGAGCATTGCTCCAATAACGATCCAACTATAAATCTTTGCCAAAGGACGATACATATTAATGGTAAAAGTTTGAACCGAATTTCGCACTTTTCTATTCCGTTTCTGCACTTCTCCAACTCCAGCAAATGTCAGATTTTTATGGAACATCTTGTTGATGATGTATCGGGTTTGATCTAAATGCAGATATCTATGCAATTCTGAAATATGAGCTTCCAGTTTTTGATGAATTCCGCTTTCGTAGTATTGAGAAAGTGAGTTGACAAATATGGAATTGAAGAAATTTCTGGAAACTTGCCACGGTGTAATCAACAGATAACCTGGGACTTTCACAGGCTTTGAAACTACGTTGTCTGAAATGATTGCATTGAACACAAGAGACAGCGGATGGAGAGCTTTCTCGTAATCAATGATTGCTATATTTGTTGATGTTAAAAATTGTGAAACTTCAGTTTTGTTAGGGATAAAATTATCGACATAGTTAATCCCAAAGATTTCAGTTGCCAACATGTACACGTGATGCTCATACCATAAAACTGAATGATTCAATTTTCTGTATTCGTCTCCATAATAGTCAGGAATGTTTTGAAGGAAGGTTTCTTTGAGAAGTGAAAGTCTTTTGTAGATGGTTGCTCCCTCGGCTAATGTAAGTTTTAAATATGGAGTGTTCACCATTTCTTTAAAATCCTGAGGAAAGTATGGCTCTATGCTATTTGTTAAGAACGAAAATATTTTCCCTTTATAAGCTTGGCTACACGTAAATATCATTAGATACCAAAGTAACATGCAGTTGGCCAATAATTCCGATTGAAATAGCTTTCTTCGTTTGAACTTTTGTGAGACAGTTTGATCAAAAGCACTAGCAATTATTGCAGTCAATATTCCAAATGATTGTTCAAATTTTGTATTTGAAGAGACAAATAGAAATACTGATCCTCCTGAGAGAACAATAAGCATCCATGTAAATACGTCAAATGGATAAATAAAACTTGTCATATCAAATTCTGGCTTGGGTAGAACAGTTATGAAATAAAATGGTTTAAATTCTGCACCGTATGGTATCCACTCATGACGCTGATTGATAGTGTGACGTTGTATCAGATAGTTATTTTCACTGATGAAAACTGAGTAGCGGGCTTGTCCATGTACGACAGGTATACCATTTAAAACTATGCGAGCGTTAACATAGGAGTAGTTAAGTTTAGCGGATAATATCTTGTGAACACATAAACTCATTGTCGGTATTGTTCTAAAACTTGGTCGGTGTTTCATTTTTCCTGCAAATCCATCACAGACGATCTTTGTGGAATGTTTGGCTGCATAGTCACTTAATTCTGCATCAATATAGCCACCTCGTAAATTTGAATGTAGGTGCTTCCAGATTACTTGCATTTCGATTAGATTTTGTAGATGAGAATTATCTTTAAGATTGTTCATTACTGAGTATTCTCCTTCAAAACATGGTATGCATATTAAGTAGGCCTGAGACAAACCAACAATTCCAAGGGAGAGTCCCATAGAAAATGTCCTTGGAAGAAATAAATGATAAAACAGCATTAGATTAGTGATGTAACTGTTCGAGAATGTAATAGCCTCCTCGAGAAATATGATATGGTCGGGCTTCTCAAGAGCTTCTTCTGCTTGATGCATTTTATCTAATAGATTATAATTTTGTAGTCCAACTTCATCCACAATATAGCAGTGGATAAAGCAGATTGAATGCTTCCGAAAAGAATGATGGTTTCGGCTTTTGTTATAACCAGTTAACGTTTCAGTCGAGAAAGATGCATTAAACTCGATAAAATTTATTATGGAGTGTGCTTTAAGAAAGTTTTCTTCCGTTTCCGAATGTGAAAACATTCCCAGGAAAAATTTGAATTGACACGTTTGAAAATTTAAGAATAGCAGTTTTACACTCTCACTTAATTCTATCATATTAAGTGGTTGTTTTCTTATTGCCACTACGGACGAATAAAATAGAAAAATATTTAACACTTCCCTAAGCCGCATTTCATTTAAAATTGAGTTTTTGGAGTTATTTAAACAATGAAAGTACGGAAATAACAAGTGAAACGCGCCTCAAAAATATCAAAAAATCCTAATTTGTTATTGAGGATACGGAAAGCGGCCATGGTCCATGATTATAGGAATGTTAAAAACATTTTTTTTTCAATAATTCATGGAAAATGATAAATAGCAAAGATACTGACACTGGTTATTAGGTTTTGTTCTTGAATACAAATGTAGCCTCCCCCATTCATTTTATAACAATATAGCATCGTAAATATTATTAAATGTTGATGAAGCATAAATGTTCCTTTTAATATACATGTTCATAGACTTATATAAACGCAAATTATCATGTCCGCAACCATTGAACTTACTCTCATGAAACACAAAACACTGGTCGCATAAGTTCTGAGTTATACCAACGCGTTCTAATGTAGCATAGGTGAATGAATGAATGAATAAGGAATACAATTGTATGTTTTGAGCATTCATTTGAGAAAAATATACCGTCATATGTTGCTCATGTAGGCATAAAAGACCATATAGTCCAACTAAATTATCTTACGACAAAAATTTTCCATGTTATGTAGTATGCAATATTCAAATATGAGATAATAATGTGACTAAAATTGATCTTTTGTAAGTAATGCAAGATGTACGCACGTTTATTTGGAAAGTATAGTATGAATAACGACAATTGAAATTAAGTCATATTAATAATCTTAGCTGTATCTGTTCGGAAGTATGTAACCGGATTCCATAAAAATTTTATATGTTAACGCATCATTGTTTAATTACAATCTTCTGTTCGCTCAGCAGTTCACTTGTATGCCTACAAAAGCTCGAGTAAACAATTAAGCGTCTTCCAACAGTCGATCAACTATATAAGTAATAAAATGAAACCATATACAAATCTAAATGAATTGTATAACATTATTTCTTGTTGTTATGCCAGTATAAACATGATTACAGGGAAAACATTCAAAATCTTTTATGCATTTTGAGTAAGTCCAGCACAATTATCAATAGTGGACTCCTTTTTTATCAAAGAATTGAAGAAAATGTGAGCACTTATAACAGGAAAATACTTAAGTCGGTTACTGCTTCAACTAACTGTATATCCTTAAAGGTAACTTTCTTAGCTGCCAAAAAGAATTTAGCCGTTTTCTTTCTTACCTTAACTATGATGACGATGCAAGAAACCCCATAGAATATCAACATCACCATTTCTCTAAAAGTTAGAATTGTTCAAGATTATTGTTTACTGTTTTCCTTTGAGCAAGCCCATCACTCGGAAAAAAATCCTTGTTGTTCCGAAAACACTCAAACTAGTTACAAGAACTTTTTGCAGTTTTTGTTGTGAATTGTACTGCGTGTTTAAATAATTCATAAAATTGAACTGCCTTGAAAGTATAGTAAAAATAACAGTCCAAAAGATCTTCTAAAGGCACTTCAATGCTGTGTTTGAGAAAATACTACGGTAAATATTAAAGTTTAAACAGGAGATAAAATGCAATGCGCGTTTTAGGATTTACAATAGATCTTCTTACTATCCTAATTGAAATCTTGGCCCATAACCCACTGGAATACGTAATAAAACTAACAAGAAGTTTTCATTTCTGTCATATTAAATTTTTCATAGGAAACCTTAACGAGTCCATACACAATTTCAATTTGCCATTATTTTTGATTCTGCATAGCGGTGAGAATATTGCTTTCTCCAGCGAAAAACTTGACTTTCACTCTGGCTTTTATGAAAACATTTTAGAATATTACAATCACCATGCAACAAGAAAGCATTCGCATTGCTTTGTGCACGCCTACATGGCTGATCAACTTGGATTGGGAGAAGAAACTGGAGATTTAATTCTAAAAATGTATCAATCCGAAAGCTCTCATGAACTGCCAAACTATTTCTTATTCTTTGGAGATAAAAGCAACCCACAGGCTTTAAAAGATAGACACTACTTTTTTACAGAGATAATTGTTGGTACGTTTGTGATGGGTCCAGTAATATTTGTGGAATCACTTGAAAAAACTTGCATGATTTACGCTTCAAATAAACGTAACCCCTTCATTCAACTGGAGCCAGACATTTTATGGATAAACAAAATATTGACGAATACTGGAGACTTTTGCATAAAAACTATCAAGGTGCCTACATAGATGTGTCATAGAATTCTTATAGGAGGACCTTTTACCTTAAACGACATTATTGCGCATTTACAGAAGCTGTTGCATATATACATCAAGACATTCATGATCAAATCCATCTGGATGTTTGCATTCATCAAATAATTAGTGATAAATTAAACTATTCTTTGTACATTACTGACCCTATCAGTAGTAATTTCCCAACTCTTCACGGGCATACAAAACCCTTCCTTTATATTTGTAAACCAAATCACGAAACTCTAATGAAAACTAAAGTTAAAAGAGGACAATGGGTTCCATACGCAGTAATTTTTCAACCATATCAGTTTTCTACGATCTTGAGAAAACCACCTATTCTTGTCGGCACTCCTACAAAACCGTTCGCATTTGAAACATGGTTAACATTTGCTACGTGTGCATTTACATTATCATTGTTCGCTCTTTTGGCTAAACGTTTACTGACAAACGGTCATTACAACTATAATTTTTGGCACCATATGATAGCACCAGTTGCCCACTTTTTGGATCAAGATATTCCCCCAAATATTTTGAAATCGCTCGGTGGGAAACCAACTTATCGCGTTTTAAGTTATGCGTGGTTTTTGTGGTGTGCTGTTTTGGTTCTAATATCACAGCTTTAAAAAGGCATGATATTTACATTTTTGACTCAAACAATGAACCCTAATTGGCCTGAAACCTTGGAAGAGCTAGTCAACAGTAACCTTACAATTATTACTACTTCATCGGGCTTTAATCGTGCAGGGCCGTATTCAATCTTGAAAGACCAAATCTTAAAGGTGGAGAATAACTCCGAGTTTTCATTAGCTAAAACGTACAATCAACTCTTATCATCTGTTCAATTTTATGATAGGTCATGGATTGTCTTGATGCTCAGTATTTATGCAAAGAATTTGATGATACCGCATAAACTTTTGGGAATTCGAAAGTTTTTTGACTGTATTCCTGAAACGAATATGGCATTAATAGATTCTGATTCTAAACTGGATATTGTGCCATCACTGATGCAAATCCTTACAATAAATAATGTAGTTTCTAAGCCACGAATGTTTCCGGGATATTTAATGATTACCCCTTGGATGGTCCATAACACGTACTTTCTCCCTAGCTTTGTACGAGCCTTATCTCAGTACTATGAATCAGGGATTTGGGGGAAACTAAAACAGTACTATTTTTCTCATGGAAAAAGAGCAAAACTGGAAGATTTTCAAAAAAAGATTAGTACTATGATCAAAGTGACCTCTGTAAACATTGAGCATCTAAATGAACTGGTCATGTCACGTAGTCAGATACATTTCCTGTCTACATATGGTAACTCTGAGATGTCATTGGATACTGCTGTTGTCGATGCTTATGCTTCAAAGTTTATTTGTCGCTTGTATTTGTATGACACCACTAGCGATTTCAGTGTTTGTGTTCCTAAATGAATTAGTTTTTAAACCAAATGTAAAATAATATGTATGTATTATGTAATTGATAAATTTACTTTCATGAGTTTCACCAAACAGAATTAGTTGAACAAACCGTGTTTATTACTTTGTTGTGCAAACAAATTTGCGGGGACAAGGCAATGGCAGAAATATAAAGTATAGAAAGAAATAGGAAAATTAATGGATTCTTTGGCAGTATCCATACTATGTACGTACAAATGTTTTTGAGAGCTATAATATGTGACGATTATAAAACACTACACTGTGTTTCATTAGAATATCAAATTATAAAAAAAAATTTAGTACCAAAGTATGTCTAAATTGTCTTTCTGCGTTGCAGTCTGTGGATATGAAAGTAATCTTTCCTTTGATTTTGCATTTTTTAGTACTGATATGTACGTTCAAATCAATCACGATTCATGCCAAAAACACATGAATAAAGTTCTAATGTATTTTATGCAATATTTATATTAACAATGTTTTTGTCTTTAATTTTAACTCTGATACCATGAAATGTTCGGTGCAAGTTGAACAATCAAGACTAGTGAAAGTGCAATTACAGTTATGAGTTCTAATTCACCAATTAAAAAAGTTCATCATATAGAAGATTTTGAGAAATATAAAATGGATGTAATGCAAGTGATTTATACTTTTCACAAAAATTCAGTAGTATTTACAGTAATAGGTCTCCTAAGAATTCCTTCTTGGAAATGCTGAGTATTTGTGACAAAGCATCTACGGAGTATGTTAGCAGCGATTTATAGACCTCCAGATACAACAATTACTAGATATTATGGCGACACGTTTAGAACTATAGAGATTTTGGATATCTGGCATATTACCTTAACTCACACTACACCTACATGTATCTAAACAGATCAACCATTTTTGTGGTATAAAAAATGCTGATACATAATTTTATGCCCATATTTAATTTGTTAAAATTGTTTTTTGTCATAGTTTAGGGTTTTATACCTTTATTTTAATGAGCATCTGCCTGGTATTCAAATTTGTTGTCAATTTATCCGGAAGTATTCGACATATATGTTTTACTCAGACAATTGACATACACATTTTGATCTAATAATAAATTTTAGTTGTTATTTTACGATCCGCTTTCCATAAAATAAAAAATGCGTTTTTAACTCTGGAGTAATTCTAAAGAGCTCTATAGTATTTATCAGGTGGATTCATTTATTACATGATTGTTAGTGAAACTTTCTACACACAAGAAGGAAGTACCATGCAATTAGTTCAATTTTGAAACTTAGTTTTAAAATGTATTGGCATGTGTAGTATCAAGATAACTGTGCTTTTAATGCATAACAGTACATGGATATTGAAACATATTCATAAAAATACGAACCTTTCATGCATAAATCATCTAAGAAACTTGGTGAAACTAAAAACAATCCAACAGCTCAGCTCTTCAAAATGCCAAGCATTTGTTCACTTTCAACAAATCTTTATCATGACCTAAAATTAACGACCAGCCGGTGAAAGCTTTTCCGTGTTGTCCTGCTCCTTTCATGACTAAAGAATTTGTATAAAAACCCATGCAATTTTGTTAAACTTCATCCAATTTCAAATCTCCTTGTTACACATACAAAGTATTTAAGTTGTTAAAACTTACACTCAAACATTCTCATCGCATTTCAGAAATTAAGGAAGCCATCAAAATGAATTCAATTGGAAACATGATTTTCCTGTTCTTCCTCCTCATAATAGGAAATTTGGATTGCAGTACTGGTTTGATTCACCACAGAGTAAGTGTACAAAAATTAGAAGAATAAAACTGCGCAAAATTTGACTAACATCTTCTCGTTTCCTTACTAATTTAGCTGATTAATAACTTTACACTAATACGGTCTAATGTTCTGTTACTTTATAAATTGAAAGAATCTTGGAAGACGTTGCAGTAGTGATGAGAACTGTCATGAAGGTCCGTGCTTTGGATTGATTCCATTCACCAAAGAGGTCTGTATCATTTGTGAGAATACACCCGGAAGTGGATACTGTGGATGCATATCAATTAAAAAAGGTCGGTCCTGTAAAAGTATTGTGCCTATTACCCCTACAACTATGGATCCTGCTACCACTACACCGGTTACGATTTGTGACATAAAAGATACAGGAAAATAACTTCATGAGTTAAAAATCCAAGCTACAATTAAACCAATATGTTTTCTAACATTGTAGTGATGGATATTTGCTGTTGTGCAAAAATAAATACACCCTTGGAACCTTATTTATATTTTATGCTATCATTTTAAATGCACTTTTGTAAACATAATCATATACAGTAAGCATAAGACACTATTTCTTGAAAGCACTTTGATTGAAACAACAATTTCATACAAAATACTTCAGATTTTGGATCATGCAAACAACAAAGCGTTCATGAGACCTGGGTAGTTAATGAGTGGCATCATTTAGTACAATTTGTTTCATCAAATTTAATAAGAGATACTTGCATGAAGAGCAAGACGAAAGTGGTGCTCGGTGACGAAAGTCCTGATGTAGTTGATTTGTGTTTGAATTTATGAGTGAATACTGCAAACGATTGTTACGATTTTTCATTCGGGAAAATTCTAAGTAAATACCTATGAGTATCCTTATTTACAAGACAAATAGCTATTAATGATATGCTGCATTCCATCTCAGGATTTTATTGAAAGTGGTAATTCTTCCAAATGTTTTTGGAGCAGGAAATCCGCATTATCTGGTCCACTGAAAAATTTCCTGGTAAACCTTTCCATATTCCGGCGTGAAATAACTGAATTTTTGCTAAAAGTGTTAGCGAAAATTCCTGGTGAGCATAAAGGATCGGATCTCTAAAATATCTCATGACCCGCAAGTATTCGGAAGCATTCCTCCTCAAGTTTTACCGCTACCGTTAAGGTGAGTGGAGGAGTAAGTTCCACGTGGTCATCCCTGCACGTCGATCTAAAGTCCCTGGAAAGTTTTAAAGAAAAGAATTCTGATTATATTTAGCTATGACTTGAGCAGTGTGAGCTTAGTATATATTAGTTACAAATTTTTAACATTTGCAAATTATTTGCTTGCTTATCGTTAGCTTCCAAGTAGCCTTTTGTTTGATAGTACTTCGCGAACGCTGTAAAAACAAATATTCGCAATAACTAAAACCTCTCCAGTGCATCATAAACACTTGTAAAGAAAATGACCAGTTACTCTTTTCTCATATTTTTTATTTTCTATTTTACCAGGGCAACTTTTGTTCCCCATGAACCATATCATTATGTTGTAAGACTCCTGGCAAGTTTTCATTTTTGCCATATTAAATTTTTCATAGGAAACCTTAACGATTCTGCAGACAATTTTAATTTTCCATTATCTTTGATTTTGCACAGTGGCGAGAATATTGCTTTCTCTAGTGAAGAACTTGACTTTCACTCTGGTTCGTATAAAAACATTTCAGAATTTTACAATCACCATGCAACAAGAAAGCATTCACATTGCTTTGTGCACGCCTACATGGCTGATCAGCTAGGATTGGGAGAAGAAACGGGAGACGTAATTCTAAAAATGTATCAGTCCGAAAGCTCCAATGAAAACCCAGAATTTTTCATTTTCTTCGGGGATAAAAATGATTCAATAACTCTGACTGAAAGAAAGTATTTCTTTATGGAGATGGCTGTTTACACGTTTATCATGGGTCCAGTAATTTTTGTGGAATCCCTTAGTAAAGTTTATATTGTTTATGCACCAGATAAGTACAATCCGTTAATCGAAATAAATCCATCTGCTGCTTATAGTAGACACATTCTAGAAACTCTATGGAGATCTCTTCATAGAAATTATCAAAAAGCCTATATCGACGTTGCATGGAATGAAAACAAAAAGGAGTATTTCCTTGATCGTAAATACTGTTCATTCACAGAACCCTTTGAATATGAAAAAAGTCACAGACCGGCACAGATTTATCTTGATGTCTGTATCCATCAAGCTATTAGTGCAAAATTGAATTATTCATTGTACGTTACACCGAATGATGGTATATTTCCAACATTACATGGAAGCACCACTTTTTCTTGGTATATTTCAAAACAGAATCACTTGAGAATGAAAACCAAGACGATACAACGAAAACAATGGATTCCGTACGCAGTCAAATTTAGACCATTTTACTTTTGCACCGTTCTAAGGAAACCAAAATTTCACCCGGGTGCTCCTTCTAAACCGTTTTCTAAGGAAACATGGATTACGTTTTTAGTAAGCGCCATTTCATTGGCGTCCTTAACATTTATGGCAAAACGATTACTTGATGATACCAACGTAAAAATTGAAGATGATTTGTGGCAGCATTTTATAGCTCCACTTGCTCATTTCCTAGATCAAGATATTCCCTCAAACGTCCTCACGATGTTAAAGAATAAACTCACGTTTATGGTTTTGAGAAAATGTTGGTTCATTTGGTGTGCAGTAATTATGCTCATGTCACAACTTTACAAAAGCATGATATTTTCGTTCTTGACACAATCAGTTAATCCCAACTGGCATGAAACATTGGATGATTTGATGGAGGACAACTTGACAATTCTGACAATTGCCAACGCTTTCCATAATGGACGAACGTTTTCTATTTTAACAGAGGAAGTTTTACATGTCGAAGATAATCCTGAATTTTCATTAATAAAGAAATACAATCAGCTCTTGAAATCTGTACAATTTTATGTTACGTCGTATCTTGACTTGATACTAGATATGTATGCAAAAAACCGTGGAAGAAGTCACAGAGCTCTGGGAATTCATAGGTGGTTCATGCACGTTCCAGAAACCAATGTTACTCTGATTGATTCGGCTCCACTGTTAGATATAGTGCTTTCTCTTATAGAATTTATGATGCCTAACAATATAGTTTCCAAACCAAAACCATTTCCTGGCTATTTAATGATTACTCCATGGGTGGTACATAATACATATTTCCTTCCGAGCTTCGTTAGAGCACTTTCTCAGTACTATGAGTCTGGAATTTGGAACAAAGTTGTACAGTATGCACTTTGGAACACAAGACGAAACAAGTTGAAACATTATCAGGAAAGAGTCACGAAAATGATCCATGATGCCACCTCCGGTGTAGAGGAACTTAAGAGACTAGTAGTGCCCCAAAGTTTAGTGTATTTTCTCTCTGTTAATGGAGATTCTATTAAGACATCTGATGTTTCTGATCCTTTGTCAATGTTCATGCTGCAAGCATTGTTCCTTGGTGTCATGACGCATTTAGCAATTTCATTATCTGTGTTTACATTCGAGATTATTTTGGGTCATTTGAAATGTTTGATATTTCTGCTGCATAAAACTAAGGCATATCCATAATTTTTAATTTATGTCCAACCAAACTTTAAAATCATTTCGACATAAATGTATCTATCTATGTTACTAAATGAGAGAAGGGTCGATGTCAACCAATTAGTGTTCCCAAAATATTCCAAATTATAATACTAACATTTTGCTGAAATCCTTGAAATACATATGAAATCCCATCTATCGCTACAATCATTTTCTTATTCTATTAAAGAAGAAGTCTGATAAAAACATTTTCTGACAAATTTTGTTCATACCACAGCATGTCGTCTGATCAACAGCTTGCTCATTTACATTAAATATCAAGAATTTAACTGCATTTATCGTAAACAAGATAAATGATAAATACTTAGCATTGAAAATTTGTCGACTGTAATCAAGAAAGCAATAGTTATTTATCAAACTATAATTTCTTCTCAGTTTTGTGCTATGCATGCATTGTTCATCAATCTATAGATATCTATTTCATATTTCTGGCGTATGATAACGTATGACTAAACCATGCGTCTATTCTGCTTTCATATTCTGTCAATAATTGATTTGTAAAACGTTAAAATATAGAATTACTTTCAATGAATTTCGTACAGAAGGAGTTGCCAAACTGTTGGCTTTAAAAGCACAAAAAGTTAGATTGTATTGTTCGTCTCTTTCAAAAGAT
Source organism: Willowsia nigromaculata (assembly GCA_034700605.1). NCBI lineage: Eukaryota > Metazoa > Arthropoda > Collembola > Entomobryomorpha > Entomobryidae > Willowsia > Willowsia nigromaculata. The sequence continues at coordinate 13,073 of JAQIXX010004588.1, forward strand.
TTCCACAAAGTGCATACCGAGAGTAATAACTGCATGTATTTTAAGGCTATTATAAACATGATTTCCAAAAAACTACCTTCCAAAAAACACTGCATAATCATTTTTATTTATCAAAAAAATTTAGGCTGCAGAACATGCATTGAGATAACGCATATTGGTATTATTACATTCACATCAAATCACATTTTATTCAACAATAAAGAGCCATCGTTACAGAAGAAAACTGTATAGTTACACTTGATAGATCCCTTGATCAACGAATGTATTCTATATGCTGTGTAATTGCAATCGTACAGAGATTTGGTCGGACTGACGAAATTGTGAGAGAAAGTCCCCACATAAAAGAAAGAAAAGGTTTCTCCTTTTCACTTCTCTCATAAAGGAAGTGGTTTTTTAGCATACTTTTCTGGGATTTACTTTGGGCCTTGGATTTGTAAATATACACATTCTGCTAATTAAAAATAATCCCTTACGATTAGAATTATTTAGTTGAACTCAACTGAACATACAAAGCTACAATTAGTAATTAAATTTAGGTAAGATATGTATAGCTCTAAATCTTTCTGCTATTATTGTCTGTATTCAAAGTTATTATAAGTTGACCTTCAAAAGTCAATTTAATCTAACTGTCCTTCTTCTGCATCAAAGACTAATGTAAAATTAGGCATAGCTTCAAATCAAATGATACATAGAAATACTTATTTTTGTAATTGAATTATACTTAGTTTCTGCTTTGACTTGTCAATTCTGTATCACGTGTTACAATAATTAAGCATTTGCGTGTTATATCCCCTTATAGTATATGGATAACGTTTCTCAAAGAGTGACCTTCAGAAACGTACATACTATACCCATTGTCCTTCATCAATGCATTCTTTTGTGGTGATATAAACGTAAAGTTAAGACACCTTACTGTAATCATTTTCAGCCCATTGAGGTTTGAAATAATAATAATAATAATTCAGTTGTGTGAATAACTCACACAAGCTTTTTACCGCACAATCACGTGATGAGTGAATGTACACTGTTGTACCAGCATACTTTAAACCACACTTCAATTATGATGACCCTAACCGTCATAATATGCAGAATATCATCAAAAACCATTTAGATATACGTCAAAAGGATCTAACATAAATACAATGAAGTTCATATCCAAGACTTTGTATTTGTTTACCATTTCACAAACATTAACCAAGCATACTGTGTCTGAGGAAAGCATATCACTGCCAAACTGGTTGCCAATAATTTGCGAAACTACCACCATTTTTGTTTATTTCGGCGACTACAAACATATTGCAACTAAACAGGAAATCCAGAATTTCAGCCAACTAGTATTTGCAAGTTTTTACAGCATTGAGCTCTCATTAAAAACTTTAGGAAAGTCTTCAGCTAGTGTTATAATACTTTCCCCTTTTTATATTTCTCAAGGAAATAAAAGTGAAAGTGCTCTCTTCTTATATAATTTTATTAGAACCACAACTCGTCTTAGCATTCAAATGAACAGCGTGTTCATCTTAATTGAGACATTCCATTTCAAAGAAATAAATGAAACGTCGTTCGATCTCCAAACTGACGATGAATGGGATGAATGGTTTGCTCTAAATAAAATTGCATTATTCAGTTCCCCTGCTCTCAAATATTATATAAGTTCTCGTGAACAATTTTTCATATGCAATGAATACTGTTCCCAAACAGAAAGCAAGAAAATTGATGATTTAAATCTAACAAAGGAAAATACTAATGTTCTTAGCATCCATAAAACACTGTTTTGGTCTGGAAACAATGTGTTTGTTCCAGCCCTCATTAGCTATAGTTCTGAGGAGATATACGAAGAGAGTGAGAGAAAGGATTTTCTTTGTGACCGGATATTTCGTAGCCGATTTTATAGTAATCTTACGACAGCTTGGTACTGCTGGGGTATGAAGATGCTGGCAAGTGAGCTGAGCAAGGCTCATAACATATCATACATTAAAGAAGGTCAGTATACAAGCCCTTACGAATATTTGCGTCAAGATGTAACCAAAGAAATACATACTGAATGGGGTAGCTCAATATACTTGCAGTACTATTCAGGATGGAATTATTACTACTGTTTGTACGATCACACAAGAAACTCTTCTTTTAAAGTAGAGCCTCGAGTTTGGACGCACCCAATGTCAATAGAATTGTGGATTTTTATCATTTCTACCTGGATTGGAGCTTCATTCTTGTTGTCTTCAGTCCAAAGAGATAGATTTTCGACTTCTTTACAAAATAATTTAGTCTATTTATTTTTCTTGTGTACAAGGAATCCTATTTCTATTTCTAAGAACAAATCCAAGCAGTATATAATTTTAGCAATTTGGGGTATGTTGTTTTGGACACGGTACGAGATGGAAATTACTAGCTTTATTACTGTAAAAGACACCCTACAGGCATACGAAACAATGGCTGAGCTGTTTTCTAATGGATTCAAAGCATCAAAACACTCCGACTGCGATGATTTAGGGGAAAATTATTTCTGTCATGATGAAGAAAATCCAGAAGGTCAAGATTGGGTTACTAAAAAATACTCATGGCAGCATAAAGAGATATGGCACTTTTGGCATTTACCAAGACATCGACGAAAATACAAAGAAATGTTTGACTCAACCATGGAATGTTTCTATGTTTTGGAGGCTGTAGACCGAGAACCTTTTTGGTTTGTGATTACCACTAATAATCGTCATTGGATGTTGCAAACTGCTGAAAGAATATTAGAAGCTGGTCTAGTCAAGATGTGGGACCAAATGGCACAGTTTGCGACAGCAAATAT
>JAQIXX010004589.1:0-15861 GCA_034700605.1 Willowsia nigromaculata
GCAGTGCGGAAATTTGACCTTGTGTTCCAAAGTTTGCGTTTGGCTGAAGAATGGGATATTGCTGTTGTTGCTGCATTTGTGGTTGTCTCTGTTGTTGTTGCTGCTGCTGTTGTTGTTGCTGAGGAGGAGGAGGGCCAACTGGAGGAGGTCTCAAACCATTGATGGGTCTGGTACCCCAGATGAACTGTCTGGGAGGAGGGGATGGTGGACCCCGAGGTGGTCGAATATTTCCAGGATATCCACTGGTCGGTGATCCAGATGGAAAGATAAAATTTTGCTGGGGATGATTAATAGGTCTAAATGGGGTAGAATATCCTCCGGCAGGGGGCGAATTGATATTATTCCTATTGAAGTCAAAGGGTATCGTTTGCTGATTATAACTTGTTCCACTGGCAATCAGATTTCCATTTCGATGAGCTTCCGGCTTTTTCTCAAAGCCTGGTCCTGGTGGCGGTGGTGCCATGTTCTGGGAAGGTGGCACTGCCGGCACATATGAATTTTTCTCACTACTTCGATTGTTTCCCAAATTTCCCAAAAACGAAAATATACTCTTTTGAGATCTGTCCGCTCTATCTCTGTTAATACTTGGCAAGGGTTCACTCGTGTAGAATTCAGCGACTAGATTTGCCTTTGACATTGTCCATTCTGCTGGACTTCCTAATCCCAATAATACACCGCCACCACGATCCCTTGGCACATTTTTTATTGACCTAGGATATATTCCCGAAGATTTTAATTTAGTTAGATCAGGTCCATTCGCTCTGACTGATAAAACAGCCAGTACGAGACCGGCGAAGATACACAATGCACAACGTGTCATTTCGTTCAGAGGAACTTTCATTGCAATAAAAATTATTATTATAGGAACCAACTCCACAGTTCCTCACAAATCACTACCACCTCAACCCCACGTCATCATCATCATCACTTTACAAAGAGATTGATGCGCTTCTGCTCTACAAACGCCTAATCCGTCTTAAAGTTTTAAGCAGATCAATTTTCAGAAGAGATGCTTGCTCGACCTCTTCTTCCGACACAGTAGCTGCCAAAAGTCAAGCAAAAAAAGACGCAAAGAGAAAAGTTGGTGTTAAAAGCTAGGTGCTCAGCTCAACCTATAACAGCAGCCTCATACGTAATATAATCACCGTTACAAAAACCATCATCATCATCACGACCACTTGACTTAAGAAACATTATAATTGCACTTGATACACTAGAAATGCAGAATAATTAAGACATTATTGTTATTCCTGAGTCTGTAGTTGTTCTTGCGCTGCTTGCTATATATTATTTCAATTAACAGTGTGAAATCATCCTTGCAAATTTAATAAGCTTTCAACAAGTCATAGAGTCTCTGAACTGCATAGTTTATAGTTATTTATTCTTTTGAAATGCATTACTACGATAGGTATTTGAGTGTGCGTGTGGGTTGCATGAATGAGTGGTATTATTATTTCTCTTTTTTTGGTAATTAATAAATTTTTACTTTCACGTCACATTCACAACAACACAAAACGTCATAAACTTGTATCATGATCACCGATGGTCGGTTCACGTTATTTGTTTGACTGAGTTGAAACAGAAATGACAACTGCAAGAATTACAATTGAAGAATCATAAATAAGTGAAGGCACTTCATGAGATCCTCATCGCGCACAGAAACTTATGAAGGCATACAAAAATGCATTATTGTACATGCTTGACAATTAAGCACCAAAATATCCTCACAGAACCTTCATTTAACTGGCACAGCAGTAGGTAAAGATTTTAAAACGTGCATATTTTTATTATATGTATTTGAATTGAATAACTGAAGCTTTATTTTCACGTGTTTTGTGGGAATGGATATAAAAGGATGCTTGATTTCTTAATTTTTTTTTCGATTGTCAATTAGCAAAAGAAATACTGGTGAAGAAGGCAAATAGAATGTATTAAGGGTTTTTTAAGAAGTCAAATGAATGGTTTTAAAAACCTCAAAATATCAAAAGCCAAAGTTGTGTCTTATGATAAAGCGCATAAAGTTTAAAATTCTCAACTAAAAGCTTGTGGTACGAGCTATCAATTAAAAATAATGACACTCCTGAATCCTGCATTTAAAATAACTTACTACAAAGAGATATGTCCATGTAACAATGTGGTTAAATAATGCTCAAATTGCATGATTCTGTTGCACCATCAATTTCATGCGTTTTAAATGCTACAACTCCCTCTTGTCCTTTCCTTCAGGCATATGTGAATAGCTGGCAATTAATTAATTAGCATCACGTGTTTATTGCACTGTGTAACTTCAGGACACCCTTCCTCTCACTCAAATTTCCAAATTAAACTTGTGCTAGATCATGTGCGAGTATTACTGCACTGTTGGAAATTTTTCTGTTGCACAAAAGAAGATTAAAAACAGCAGACGTATTGTTGATTTTGCGTTTTTCAAGCAATATGAAAAAGTGGCACAGAGAAAATACTGATGAAGTTGTTTTTGTGAATGTAAAGTTGTTTTTGAACAAAAGAGTAGCAGACAATGATAGAAGTAGGGATTCTAAAAATTCCTAAAAAATATTTAGCACAGAATTTACACAGTTAAGAAGATGCAGTGGATATTTTAGTTTCTTATTCGTTTCCTTACTTTGCATGCACTTTTGAAGAGAAAAGGATACACACCCAGCCATTCGTAGCCCAAATCTGAGGAAGCTCCATTTACGAAAATGATATATTAGCTGACAGAAATGATGACATCAGAAAGGTAACGATGCATACTGATGGAGACAGACAAGACGCACAAATTGACAAACCAAGCCTTTTAGTTGGCATAATACATTTCAAACGCTCAAACCCTAATAATACTAATAATGACAGCAGGTAGTACACGGGCTTACAACAAAGACATAATATAATACTATTGCACAAGCTTGAAGAATGTGAAAAACATAAAATCTCCTATTTTATTCGTTATGCATTCAAAGTGCAAATAGAAGTGGAGTGGTCTTCCTCCCTATTCAAGTAAAACTAAATAGTCACAATCAGTTACAGAACCGTCAAATAGTGGGGAACCGTCAATTTGTTGTGGCACTCCAACAAACAGATTATGTGTTTGCCTGGGTAAGTTCACACAATATGAAAACTGATGATGAAGATTAGAAGCACTGATTATGCACGCCTGTATTTTCCTGAAATGCAGACAGAGTTAAAATGTCTACACCTACACACAATTCACAGGCACTACCGCCGCCGCCGTCAAAGATCCTATCGTTTTGGTCACCGTGTTCACTTTTAAAAAGTGATTATTATTATCACCATCATCAGCGAACATGTATTGGTGTATCTTTGTCAGAGTAGAAAACGAAGGTGCGAAGAAAAATTCAGGGAGTCAGTCAAAGTCAAATAGTGGAACAATCTTTACTAAAGTCTCTTTTCTCAAAGAAAGAGTTGAACACGTTTATTAAATCTGTCGTCTATTCAGAAGGGTTGATGATGAACAACAGACTACTACACAGGGAGAGAATGAAAATCAAACGGGCTTCCTGCTCCCTACGTCGTTTGTTTGTGTACTGCAAACTGCTGCTGCAATGTTAAAAATACAATTATATGCAGTCAAAGTCAACACACAGTGAAGAAGAAGAGTCTGAAGAAGATGACGCACCACGCATGGCTATATTTGCAGTAAAAAAGTGTGCCTCTGACTGAATTTGTTGATCAGACAAACACAACAATGGTCACTGCGTGACTTACTGCCCAACTCGGACTGACAAGTATTAAGTGCTAATGAAAGGGTATAATTAGTAGCAAAAGGGAAATGGATAGATCATTCACTATTATTATTGTACTTTTGAAGGTACGAGAAGAAGCATTGCACTTTACTATACATGCATGTGCGAAAATATAGGTAGCAGTAATGCAAGAATGTACACAGTGTGTGCGTGCAAGTAAGCAAATAATGATAATGGAATTTTCATCAGATGAAAGAAAATAAGAGGGAATCAGTATACATTTTTTACTGATTGTTATGCATATGCATTCTTGCAAATTGCAATTCAATAATGATCTCCTCTTCGTAGTAGTACTCTGTGCTTTTTACGGTGGCAGAGATGATGAGATGGAAAGAGAGAGAAAGGCATTCATCATGCTGTAGTTAAAATGGAATTTGCATTTTTCTTCTCTACTAACCCAGTCAATGTTGGTGGCAACTCTTTGAAAACGCTATGGACCTACGTAGGTAGGTAATTTATATCCAAATGGCAAAATTATCGACTGGGAAGCTTCCACTGTAAAAGGAAGGGATAGTTTAAGTTTAGCTATGATATGATGAGGGTAGAAATAGAAAACAATGATAGCATTCAGTGGACGTTATACGGTTTCAACTTGTATCTTTATAATAACTTAAACTATCACTGACTGAACAATGATATCCGCTTCAGAGAGACAAAGAGCAGCAGTAGTACTAGTCTTAAATTATATACTGGGCTTATGTGGCCTAACGTTTGTCATCCTAAAACAAAACTTTGTGTCGTGTTAAGGTACAGCAGGTGCGTATCCCTTGGACTGGACCACAGCATAGCGTTTGTCAGCGATAGCAGTAGTAAACTTGCTGTGTCTAATAACGCATTACATGCTTTTCAAATGTAAATTGTTTTTTGTCAGTATTCTGAGCATACGCCACTATCAAGTCCACCATTACTCATTGTATGTTTGCACATACATGTAAGTAGTGTTGCAGTAAAAGAATTAGAAGAGGTAATAATAACAATCGGTTTTCTAATAATGAATGAAGGATAAGTGCTGAATATTATTTTGCTTAGAGTTTTTTACTCATTGTCCTGCTGATGCTGATGGTGACGACGACAAGAAGGCTAGAGATGAGAAGGGTGACACACATATCTTTCCCAGCCCAAAAGTCCAAGCAACCTGGTGCTGTACTTCAATCTGAGATATTTTTATGTAGTTGCTGCAATTCTCGCGTTAGTTATGTGCTTTATGGGAAATTCATATTTTGCTACCAACAAGATGTGATGATAATACTGATAAAGGACCTAAACTGACTTTTAAGTAGTGCCTCAAGCAAAGTTTCGAGAGAGAAAGGAACAATGACGAGTACATGAGATGTTGATTATAAGATGAAGATATAATATAGGTATTGGTAATTTTGTTTTGTGATGTGTTATAAGAGCATTTTAGTGGTAAGTAATACGAAGGTATCATCATATCCCTCACACGAGCAAGCATACTGACAGTTCATATCCATTGGCTATATGTATGTCTAAATGTATCGAAACGCTTAAACTAACAGTGAGAGAAGAAGAATGAAAATGAAGATGGGTCCTAGTTAAAATAAAACAATAATTATTACTGTCAAGCTTGTATCGAATATATTATTCTGTGTAAAGACGGTCTTTTACCTTTCAAGAATACCGAATGCCGATATACTAATACTCATATAACTTCTAGTTAACAAACAACAGCAGTGTAGTAAAAGGTGAGATGCCAGTAGCATATCGCGATTATTACTGTTATTAAGTACGTTTGAATTGCTAGTGAAAAATGCATAGTAGTACGCACATTAATATTCCAATAATAATACGGTGGAGTGGTAATAAATGACTCGCATATAAATAATATGATATCATATTTTTTAACGAATTTGTCATTCTTTTTCTTCCATGCTTTGTAATTGACAAGGTTTGCAATTACATACTTTAAATCGAAAGCTTATACCACAAAGAACAAATTTTTATGCCCTAATATGGCACAATAAAAAACACAAAAGAGAATCGGAAAGACAAGATAGTCTCTGGTGGGTCATTATTATTTTCGTACCTTCAAATTGTCTAAATTCCCTGGTGTAGGTATAAACGCAGTAAATGACAGAATTGAAAACATTCAAGTGCCAAATTGAGTTATTGAATCTAATTGTTCGTCAGAACAATGATTATAGTTTATGATCAGTTAAGTAATATATATTTTTATTGTTTCTTTGCTGCGTATGAATATGCTATGCACTGTACACATATGAAGATGAAACTGAGCTCTGATTTTCTGACAATGTAAAGAAATCGAAAAGCAAACATTTTTTAGAGTCGAAGAAAAGAATGTAAATGGAGATAATATTCCACTTTTTAGATTCAGCTATAATAATTCAATTTTTAAAGAAGTTTTTGTTACTGTTAACTTGCCTATTAACTTTCCAATAATGCCAACTGCAACTTGCATGTCATCTCTAAAGAGAGAACCTTGTTATGCATAAACATGCGAGCATTTCTTTAAGGAAGATGTAAAAGTGAAGTAGTAGATACAAAAGAGCTGCAATAATCGAGGACTAAATACCAAAACTACGAAAGAATCATACATTCCGAATCATTAAGACTTAACAATTCGATTTATTCGGCAACTCTTTAGAAGAAAATAAAGTATTTGGCTCATATGTAGGTATCGTTATAAACAAGGGAAGTAGAGTGTCTTCCATTCACAAATACAAAGTTTGAAGAGGAAAACATTTGAAAAGTATGAATGAATGAACCCGTTGCCACAAGTTTAGGTGTGAGTAAAATGGGATAAGAGTCTGATTCGATATTTCTTTGGATATTTAGTATGCGCATCTTCTGCTTGTTTTACTTACCTAATTATAATAATAGCTACCAAGTACCACACAACACAACAACTTCACAAAGTCATCATCATCCTAGTCTCTCTTCTGCTACTATTATTCATAATTTATTGTTATTACAATTAACATTTTAAACTAGGTAAAGTGTGAGATCTGTAAATAAATAACGTACTTAAAGCGATAATGTGTTTTAAAAAAGGAGAAATGGGAAAATGCACCTGCTACACAACCCATGTATTTACGAAAACCTGGGATTTTCTATTAGTCACGAAAGCAATTGAAAAGTAAGAAAGATCCTGCTTTTGCTATTGGAATGTAGAATGTAAACCTCATATATTTCCTGGGATGGCCCTGACCAATATAATTTTGAAAGCTTATAACTTTACCTTGTGACGGATGACTGAAGCCTTAACAATTGGACATATTAGTTAAAAATAATATAGCAAAAGTGACCATAATATGACATTATATTTATGTAGGTAACGGGATCAAGTAGAAAACTTTGAGCATGGTCCTGCTTTTTGCAGTTCAAAATTTCAAGTGAGCTTACAATGGCAAATCTTTGTTTTAGCTGAGCATCCAAAAGGAGACTAAATTCGCGAGTTTTGTGGGTACTACTAAAAAGATTATGATTTTGATTCAAGATGAACCATCAATGCCATAATAACACCAAACAAAGTGCGAACTTATGTAACTTTGAATTCTTTGAAGCTATATAGTAATAAAATTAACAATCATTGAATGACGGGACGATAGAAGTCCCAAAAATAGCAGCATTTGACACCTCATCTATTCTACCAAAAATTGTCAGTGAATGAACCTATGAAATGTACCTTTGCAACTTCAACAAAAGGATTTTTCAAATGTTGACATAAGCGGAGATGGACAAACGATATTTAGGTAACTGGTGATTATTGCATTTTTAATGACTTCTTTCATTACAATAATCTGCTTTTACGGACAATAGTCAAATTACTCAATACCTTTACAATTAGCACGCGTTAGACAATACCAGTAAGTAGAAAATCAAATGATATAAAAAATAAATATTGTTACAGGCAAAAGAAAATGACTAGCCATGCCATTATCGTAGTAGTAATTGCAAATTATTTTTCCAACATTCCTAGAAGCGGAGAGTTGGTGTGCTCGAAAACAATGAGAAAATTATAATCAAAGGTAAGTGGCTTTTAAAAGTGGTGGAAACGATTGAAATGAGAGAGATTACAATAAATGAAATGTGCTGCTAACCAAAAACAATAATTTGAGTGTTGTTCCTGTCTTTAGTAATAATAAGATTGAGTGATGAATAGATTGAAGAAGATAAAGATGTTGTGGATTTTGATGAAGCAAATTACTCCGTATTGTAAATATTGTCACTGCGACCACAGCTTATCTTATAAGCGAATCCTCATTAATTTTCATTTCCACATTTAGCTATGCATTCACTTGAAAGTTTCGTATAGATCATTTTTCATAGAACAAGCTTTAAATACACTTGCTTGCGTATGTGCAATTCCTCAATTAGTAGGTACAATATTCGATTCAGCTATTCCTTAAGAAATGTGCATCATAGATGGATTTACACTCTTGAAATCAAAAGACTAAACATTACAAGCACAAAGTATATTAAAATAATTAATGACTAAAAACCCTTTGCATAAACGGATATGGTACTTGTGTTTCTGTATGATAAAAATTGCTTTTAAATCTGCCTTTTGAAATATGGTGATGTGATGAGTACCTCTACTAAATAAGTATCAAACTACCCAGCGGGTAAATGAAGAGGATCCCAGCCCAATGCCAACACCATCATATCACCAATATACCACCTGCCGAGCCGTTTCTTTGGTCGAAAGTAAAATAAGGGGAGCCCGAGGAATTTATAATCATTTCATATTGTTATTTATGGATAGTAAACAAGAGATCTCTCTATGCGCATTAGGGTAAATCAGGCAAAAAAATGATCATGTTAAGTGCATTATCTTTAGAAACAAATTGGATGAGTGATACTGTTTTTGATGATGTTATTTGAGGCATTATTGTAGTCCCGCGTGAAAATAAAGTCGTGATCCATAGACAGCGTTAAAAATGGAATCACAACAACAGACAAAAATACTTTGGCTTTTAAAAGGAAGAGGAAGATAAATGGTTATAATTACTACACGAAGATGAAGTACCTAGTCTTATCGTAAACTTAATTTAAAAGATTATCATGTGCATTATTAAATACTAATATGCTGCTAATGATGAATGGGTGAATAGCACAGGGTGCTATTTAAGAAATGAAAGAAGGAAGCAAGATATGAGCTCTAGCCGGACATATGCATTCATGAGCAGTTTTTGATGAGCAACACAGCAAACAAGTCGATGATTGATGCAGACGATGTTCGTTATTGCTGTGCGGTTTGACTTATCTTTCTAATTCTAATACCACCAGGCATGAGGAGCATCGAATGCCATGATATAGCGATCATGAGAATGATGGGACAATAATGAATGAAAAAGAAGTAGGCAAGATCATGACGGTGATTATGATTAGGAAGAAAGATAATATGAGAATAGGAAATACAATAGTATCGCTGATGATGGTGGTGGTGGCTGGTGGGTGATACTTTTTTTATAATTTGGGAATGACGCATGTGTAATTGTGATTGTTTGCTCATAGAGTCTATGGTACCTTTATAGTGGCAGCATGCGACATACGACAGGAACAAGCTGTTAAAAAATGGCTTTCGGATCTTGTCTCGCATTTTATATTTGGGAGAAGTTGGTCATGATGATGATGCTGATGACAGGGATTGAAATTTCAGCAAAAAATAATAATAAACGTGTACTCGTCTTCACTTTTTCCTTTCACTTTGTGTAAATATTCTCGGGAATGCAGAAAGCGAAAAGCTTTTTATACGCAACGTTAGTACAAGCAAAAGACTTACAGGTCGAAGCATTAGTATTGGTTTGGGAAATTAAGATGTAAGCTGTTTTCCAATGAAATGAGTACATTTAGCTCTGGCTCTGGCATAAGTGCATACGAGTAAATAATTACAAATACCTACACGATGTAATATTTCTTTTATTATTGTCGTGCTGTACATGCCGTAAAAAGTTTTGCAGGTAATAAAAGTGACATCATCACAAAGTGCAGCAGACAGAGTCACGTGGCGTGTAGCTTACTTGTAAGCGTTAGGTGTTACTTTTGTAAGGAAATTAGTATTACAGTTATAAAATACGATGATATAAAGATCTTTCCAATCTATCGTCGACATTTACATGCGTTACATGGTTTACTGAAGAATTCCTGTTTGTAAAGATAATTGCAGGCGTACCGTGCACTGTAAGTATGCACACTTCTTAATCCTTCTTCTTTCTTTAAGTAAGAAGAGGGAAGTTACGAAGATGCTGTATTAAAATCTATACATGGTCATATGAAGCCTTCAAAATGTATAATTGATGTTTTTCCTTAATTAAATTGCGTAACCTCATATGGTAAAATGTAAGGGAAGTTGTCTACATTGCAGTCGCTTGATGATACTGTAGTAGTAGTATCTAAAATACATGTTACGTTACGTTATGCCACGTAATTTTGGAATCGAAAAGTGCGTTGAGCAGTATTAATACTCATCCAACCACAGTTAATACTTTTAACATTCAAGGAATTTTTTACAGCAGAATTAAGGAAAATAGAACTGAAAAGGCTCCACAATAGCATCCCTAATCTTTATCATTTCCTTGTTTTGTGATGAGTTCTGGGCGTTGCATTCTTGACGGATGTCGGATAGCGAATCTGAATTGGAGAAAGTGAAAAGTTAAACTTTGCTAAAGGCATTACACATATCAAAGGCATATCAAAACACTTACAAGCTAACCTTTGAACTTAATCAGTGCAAAATCTTTGATGGGTATGATTACAAATAAATCAAGATTGTAGCACCGTCATCATTGCTTTCATGATACGAGAACAAACCCATTGAATCCTGCATTATCATTTGACTTTTAAATGATCAATTGATCAGTGATCACCAATTTACACCTCATTCATAACGCTGCAAGTCTAATACCTTAAATATAAATAAAATAAATTATCTATATGACCGCTGATTGTATTATTAATGTTAGCAAGAAGAATCTCACAAATCCTCAATCCCCATTCATTTGTTGCATGTAGTCAAAGTCATGACTGCATGAAATAAAGTTTCTGAAAACAAAATTCCACTTACCCATGTTGTAAAAGCATATTATTTTCCTCATTCATTAAGGCTAAAAATAACAACAATAATGTAATGTCGACTTAAACTCGTGCTGTATACTCTACTGTATTATCATCAGTTTTGTGATTATGATAGCTGCTAATGATTCTAATGATATAAAATGGATCTGGCCTAGACCAGAGACGAAGATTTCTAAACTGTTGAGTCGAGTAAAAGTAAAATTTCTCAATCTTGTCCCTACAGCCCAGTATATAGGATAGCATTCTCATGTCACACTTTTTGTAAAAAATTTACACGGAAATATGGACAATGTACATTCAAAGAACTTGTCGCATATCGTACATAATGCGTGTTTTATAATATAAATTACCCGAGAGCAATATACTGTCGAGAGGGACGTGTCAGTGACAAAATACATAAAATGCAACATAAGTTAATAGCGTTTTACAAGAACGCGGTGATCATTATAGTACATTTGAATTTAAGTGAGGATAAACATTTGATTTGAAAATGGTTGAAAATTTGAACGCTTCCTTATTCAGATGCTCTATTCCCCATTCTCCTTTCAATTTGAGCCGTTTTGTTTGCTTGACTTGTAGAATGTGACGTTTTTTAAGTTTTTATGCATGTATTTGGATACTTTAGGGATTGAGGGCATACCATAACGAACAACAACTTACACCGTTATTAGTGAAAGAAAAGTTTTGAACGGTAGGCCAAAAGAAAAGAACACGTTGCTTTTAACATGACAAATCTTTATCAAAGATTTGTTTCTTCGGCAAATAATGCCAATTTGAAACTTAAGACTTTGTTAGGTAAGCAAAGAGCGTTTGTGTATTTTTTTAGATTCAAAATTTAAACTCATTGACTCTTTGATTTTCTAATCTAACACGCTGGATGGGATTTTAAGAGACTTTGACTGTGATTATCTCATAATTACTCAATTCAAGTCTAATTCGTTTATCTTTTATATAACAACGGCGGTCCCTAACGTCTTTACGAATGTAATACTCGGGGGGCGTCTATTTACTCCGTCAATTTTTTGTTTGAAAAAATTTCTGAAATATCTTCCTCGTGATGAATAAATATGAGGTACAAACTAAGATTTCTATGTAATTTTGTATGCTCTGTGTGTTGAAAATACACATATACGGCAAAAGAGATCAAATACTCTGTTTTATGGTCACTTAAATGCATACATACGTACTGTTGTGCATGTGACACTTCTCAGTAATTTCATTGAGGGGGCGTCTATTGGAAGGGGAGGCGCGTATTAAAGGGGGGCGTCTACTTACTCCGTCAACTTTTTAGTCCGTAGACGCCAGGGCGTCTATTAAAGGGGGCTCGTAATTCCGAAGAGGCGTCTATTTCAGATTTTACGGTATGTATATACTCTCTTTTTCATTAAAATTCCTGTGAGATTGACACATTTATACTTTACAGAGGAAACATAATGTGGTTTCTATGATAAAGGAAGGTTTCTTACCTATCTTTCCTTGAAATTAATAACGATGTTTTCTATAATACCATAATATATGAAACATCCATGTTTTGCAAAAATAGTTACCTACTTATCTTACCAACTGATAAGTAATTATTTTCGAAAGAGATAAACGGGATAGTTAGGAGGGTTTGAATGCTTTTAAGCATGAAGAGAATTACTACCATTTAATAGCTCTAACAATTCTAAAAGACCAGGGCGGTCTAAAGAAAGTTTCTATAATATTCTCATTCTCTTCTTCTTATGTACTTACATTTTCTTATAATACAAATTTTCATAACAGTTTAATTCCCATACCAAATTTGTCCCTACAATGCCTCATTTGCATGATGCGTCAATTCTCATAATATCTTTGCCGAATGGCAATGTCAATTATTTACATAGAATGTTTTACATTGAAATTTACACACTTTCTCCTGCTGTATTAAAAACATTGGAACTGAACAAGATGGTTTCCATGACAATAAAACCCACCTGCTCATTTCATTTCCCAGTGGCGTTTCGAAATTGAACGCAGATCATAAAGTAAGTTATGATAAGTCCAGTCATCTATTCCAAAAAGAAAAGAAAAGCTTAATAATTCATCATACAGTTTAGACTCACATAAATGACATAAATAAAACGTAATACAAAAAACCTAGTTTCTTCTCTTCTCTCACATTTATCAGAAGCTGATATGTGATTGTAAAAACTCCACACCCACTTATTCCCAACTTATTTGTAGACAATTCATGGATCACAGCGTCAAGCCGCTTTGTAGATACTCCAGATGTATTATCTTGGGCTCGAAATTCTACAATCCATTCCTCAAATTCCTTTACCTACCACAACAAGAAGCATTTAAAAAGAATAACAATGCAATATGCATTTTGATATGATCAAAAGTTCATCAAGCAACATGTAAAGACCTTCAAGCAAACATCCGCTGCAAGAACGAACATGATGACAACGCTGAAATAAAATATGACAAGTCGGACTGAGGAAAGCAATCCGTCTGTACTCATTATCATCACATCCAAGCTTTTAGAGTAGTAAAGAATCGCTGAGACCTGGTACACTAGAACCATCCTTCCAAATGTCTGATTTACCAAATTGGAGAGATGCTTCAAGGACAAGTACTGTTCATAAAGAAATGCCCATCGTTTCAAAGAGAAGTCACTTTTCGAACATTTCACAGACTTCCAAAAGCTCAGGGCTCGGAGCCACAAGAGGGCAACTCCACATAAAATGAATGTTTGTCCACAAGTGGCATGAATGAATCGCCATAGTTTTATCATAAACATTCCGAAACTCTGGGAGAGTTGGAAATACGTCATTTCATGTATTGGTGAAGCTCCATCTAAATCGCAGATTGTGGATGACTTTCCAATTAAAGTTGATTTGAAGCCTTCAGCTAGACACCATGGTATAGCCCACTGGGAATAGGGGCTAATTGAGAAGGTGGCCCAGGTTGCCAAAGCGATATAGGAGACATTACTTACCACCAGAATTACTTTGGCAATAGACTATTGGAAATAGAAATAAGGTTTTTATAAGGTTCAAGTAAGAATAGTCTTGAGAACGAAAAGTAACAACTGCTTACGGCTTCGTAAAGGCTCCTATAGCCCATCACGTGTGACGATTCATAATAGTTGATAATTTGTACAAACTCTTCCGGTTTACTATACAGACTCCACCACGAGACACAATTGAAGAGCAGGTCACTGCATCCGTTAAACAGAGACAAATACGTTAAAGGATTCGGGTTCCCATTAGGATCCGTTTTCTTTGCGATGGATTCGCCGATGTCGCTTATTCGAATCAGGATGGAGGAGAGAACAATAAAAAACCAGAGAGCCTATGCAGACAAATATGTTAAGAGTAAAAGCTACATTTTAGCCCAACCAATTGCTAGTAACTTACTTTTTGAAACTTTCTCTTGCGAATTTGGAATGTTCCAGTGTCCGTGGTGGAAATGCAGAATGGACTGTAACCAGTATGATACGCAAATTTAAATTGTATTGTTAGCATGTTGAGACCTTTCTAGTCGGGAACGTGATATTCTTTCATCAGAAGGTACTTTAGCCCAATGTAAGATATTTTTAAGAAATCTAACCATTTTTTAACATGCTACCTCCGATTTTTAATGTCAATCCACATCTTTTTACTTGACACAACATGTAGTTTTGGTTTTTTACTGCAACGTATTATGTACTTATGCTAAACTTATGCTAACAAATTTGTGGTCATGATTAATAAGTTGATTTAATTTTGACGAGTAATAAGTACACAAAAGTTCTAAAGATGCTCCTTCCTTAGTTAATGTAAATGTTTTCATTAAATTAAAATGAATGTAAAATAATCAGGGAGGTTTCAGAAAACTACAACTACTAAGTGATTATTGATTTCTGACAGTTTAATGTATGCTAATACATCCCCACCGTTAATGTTTAGAAAAAATGCTTAAATTTTTTCAACAAATGTCTCAACAAACTTAAAGTTTACGTGTTTTAGTACTTTACAATGATTAATCCGAGATTATAAAAAGTAGGACGGAGACAAATTACGTTTTATGGGTAAAAGTTCTAAAATTTTCCTAGAGTCTATTAGGAATTGCATGGAGATAATGAAATATTCCTATGACACACACCAGTCAATATTTTTAATTGAAGTTATTTTTCATTTGAAATTATAATTGAACCCAGTTTTCTTACTTAATGAAGAGATATTTTTATCATGTAGGCTAAGAGATAAAAAATATACCTGTCAATTCTAGTCGGCCTGAGTGGCTTTGGAGTTTCTTTGCAGCGTCAGTTGAGTACAAGGAGAGCTCATTTCTTTTGAAAATCGTCTGCTTGGATTGCGTACTTGCAAAAAGTATATTAGATTTTTGGTGCTTAGTTTCAAAGAGTTCGAGTTGCATAAGTTTACTCTGTCAAGTATGCTATGAGTCAGAACAAACTTTCCACCGGAGATACTAATTTGATTACTTTTCAGTTCATGCAAAATCACACTCAATTAGTTATGTAGGTTGTGGAAGGCATTTGAAAAGGGTTCATTGTAAAGGTTAACATTGGAATAGTACGAATCCTATAATCAAAAAGTAGCGTTTTGCACATTTAAAAGATGCATACATGAATTATAATAGCATTTCATTAAATAAGTTTAAAATACACCAGAAAACAATAGTCGTTTGATGACAAAAATCTGCTCTCCATTCGGAACATGATGAAGCTTTTATGAAGTAAAAAGTTATTTTGATCGGCTGACTTGTTTCAGTGCTTTTACACCAAAGTTTAATCCAACCAACCATGCAAGTTGCAGTATTCGATTCACAAACGTTTCTTTAAAAGTCTATAACATGTAGTGCGTTAATGATAACTTTATTTTAAACAATCCAATAAATGTGACAGACATTGGCTTTAACTGTAACTAGACAAAATATTTTCTAAGCAGTCATAAAAAGCAGTCTATTCCTAAGTATAACGGAACTACACCAAGTCTCTTCAATACCATTCTTGCAATTCGTTAGACACAGAATAAACTGTATAGACACTAACTATTATCCGGTAAAAATGAGG
>JAQIXX010004590.1:0-15861 GCA_034700605.1 Willowsia nigromaculata
AACTCATCCGTTACAGATTTTTGACTAAATTTTGCTAATTTAACATACCGTGAAATCTGAAATAGACGCCTCTACGGAATTACGCGCCTCGCTTTAATAGACGCCCCGGCGTCTACGGACTAAAAACTTGACGGAGTAAATAGACGCCCCCCTTTAATACACGCATCCCCTCCTAAAACACGCCCCCTCAATGAAATTACTGCGAAGTTTCGTAAGTACAGCAGTACAGTAACAGCATTTAAGTTACCAAATACACAGTATTTGATCTCGTTTGTCTTAGATATGAACTCTCAGCACACATTGCATACAATATTACTCGAAAATCTTAGTTATTATTTCATATTTATGCATCACGATGAAGATATTTTCGAAAACATTTCAAACAAAAATTGGCAGAGTAAATAAACGCCCCTCTTAATTACGCGCCTCCCTTTAATAAACGCCCCGGCGTCTACGGATGAATTAATCGATTTTGCACGTAGACGCCGGGGCGTCTATTTCAGATTTTACGGTATACTTATTATTAAACGTGATTATTTAAGCATCAGTATAGTGAAAACATTTAAATTAAATAAAAAGTATGCCATATAAATGAAGTATGCATTCTAATTTGAACGAAATTAGAAGTCAAACATCCTCCTTCGCCTAAAACAGTAGATTTCTATTAAAATAACCTACAAATCTTTACTAGAATGCATTTGATTATGTGTATATAAGTGGTCCAGTCCAAAATCCTTAAAGCAAGCATTTTGATACATACTCTGTACACCTTTACCAAGGAATTAAGTTTTAGTTAAATTGTTAATTTGATATATAAAGAAAGATCTGAAGTATACGTATCTTCTTAATCGCACACCTCCTTACATAAATTAGGCACTTTTCCATAGACTAAAATTTGAAAGATTGTTCCAACGCTCATGTTGGTGCTCAAAGCTTGTGAGGGTTGAAATTTTGTGTGACAAAATCTTTTGTAGAAGATAATTTTTTTCGGGAACGTCGGGGTAGCAAAAATTTGTAGGTTGTGATACTTGTTGGGGATGGACGTTTATTTTATTTTTGGGAGTGGGGCAGCATTTGTTCTCTGTGTTACGTTTGCAGTAGTTTGGAGACGTGTACCGATAAAACAGTTTTGTGTTTTAATGGCTTTTAATTTACCTTGCAAATACAAATATGGATTAAACTTTTTCTTAAAAACATACACTCAAACAATAAAAGGGCATTTTGCGTATATTTCATAGTATGATGAAGCAAACCGCTTATTCATGTTAATGTTTTTGTTTGGATTACGTAATTTAAGAGAAGAGATAAATGATTAGTTAAAATTCATGATGTACATAACTGAAATAATATATTGTCTCCCAAAGGTTGGCTAGAGGATCGCTACTCATTCGGAACCAGAAACACTTTGACCTTGGAATACCGGTCTTTGGAAACTTGCTTTCTTCACGTGAACAAACGTTGCTTCGTCGAAATTGAAATCTCAAGGACAGAGAAG
Source organism: Willowsia nigromaculata (assembly GCA_034700605.1). Taxonomy (NCBI): domain Eukaryota; kingdom Metazoa; phylum Arthropoda; class Collembola; order Entomobryomorpha; family Entomobryidae; genus Willowsia; species Willowsia nigromaculata. Next base: position 1,496 of record JAQIXX010004590.1, read on the forward strand.
CAAGAAAGTACTGAACTGAAGATTATCAGCAGATGGTATTCCATTGAAGAAGATAAAACTATCCTAACTTGTCATGAGAGAGTCACAAATATGACATATGACAAGCTAAATCAATGGAAGGGCATGTTTCTAGGAAGAATTATTATTTGCAACAAACTTTCCGATTTAAAATGTTACTTTACCACCAACAAGCGTAAAAACATCGTTAGCAGCAATGACAAATTCGTAATTTTTACCGACAGAGAACACCAATTAGTTGAAGAGGAGAAGAAAGATATTTTAGACAAGTTCTCAGAGGTGCTTCAGCAAGATTACGAATCTATTCCGGCAAAATGGAGCGATTTGACTCCTACAATTCAAAATGAGGTGCTAGCACATTCTAGCATCAAGATTCAAGACGCATGCTTAAAACTTGAGGATTTCATGAAAATTGATTTGCAAAATGTTATTCTCCTAAATCTGCAAGGGAAAGATTTAAATAAGATGTTAAAGCAGAAAACGATAGTTATATCCACGGTTGATATTGTCAAACCTGCCATTTCAGATGAAATGTACATTTCGAGAATGTTACACAATCGTGGAACAGTAGGCTCAGGATTTTTTTGCATTGTGGGCTTCCACTTCTCAGTATAGTAATATTTTCATCATTATAAACGGTGAAGGACAAGCAGTTTTCAGTAGCAAGGGTTTAAAATTCCAAACTATAAGAACTCTGAAAGATTTCAAAAATGTTAAAATTTACGATTGCAAATCAAATCTTTTTTGTGTTAAGGACGAAATACAAAATTTCCTAGAAGAGTGTAACTGTTTAAAGGAGTTAATAATGGATAATAATATACATATTTTTAAACACATCAACAATGACGAGTTTGAATGGGTATTTACTCATGGTTTGTACTCTAATATTGCCGATTCACTTTATAAAGAATCAATAAAAGGAGCAATTGGCCAAGAAAAGTTTTTGAGCAATATTTTGGAAAGTCAAAAGTCGCAAGAACTACTTTTCATTTGTGACGAACCAGGCACGGGAAAGACAGAACTGTTGATGAATTTTTCCAAAAAATTAACGGAGAAAGGCAAAATTGTTTTGCTGTTTGAGATGCAAGATATTGTGGAAAGGATTACGAATAATGCCACAAAGGTACAGATAATTAATACGATAGTAGACATTTCATTTTCTGAGAACTTTGGGAAAAAGATTTTCGCACATTTGCTACAGTCAGGAACTTCATCAGGAATTGAGTTTGAAATAATGATTGACGGAATCAACGAAGTGAAAGCTGGGCATAAACACTTGGTGCTTGAAATACTGAAAATATTTAAAAAGGAGATTCCATCAATCCGAGTTTGGGTTACAAGCACAGATTGTATGTTAGAAGAAATAAGAGAAGAGCTAGGGGTCTTGGGTTCCAAGTTTATTCCATTTAGTAATGACGATCGATTTAAATTTTTTACAAATTTTTGGAGTGAAAGTTGGCTGATACGTAATGGTAGTAATGCTAAAAATTGTCCGAGTGATGACGTACTTGCATATAATGCGAATCTTCTCCTCGAGAAATGTATTTCTAATGACAACGCAAACCTGGTGGACAATCCTTTCCAATGCAAAATGCTTGGAGAAATCTGCGATAACAATGTTTTGACAGATACACTTTTTCAAAATATTCGTACATTTTGCCTTCAAGATGTGTTTAAACAACTTTTCGATAAAATTTTTGATGTTTGCTTACATGACAAGCTGAAACTTCCAAGGGTATCCGGTAATACTACGCCTGAAACATATCGAAAAAGAATCACTCGATTTCATGTTTATTTGTCAATTAAACATATGTTTTCAGACGAGAAAGCGAACGAGCTTAAACCTTATTTGGAAATTCCTCGGCGAAAATTGGATTTCGAGGAGCTCCAAAGGGACAGTTCAAAGCTCGGAATTATTCAAAGCTTTAAACCGCTTAGATTTACTTGTAGAACATATCTCGAGTATCTTTTGGCTGAGTTTGTTGCAGAAGAAGTTAAAGACTGCATGGAGGATGAGAAAAGTTTAGAAGCGATGAATGAAGTCTTCAAAAGTTTTATTTTGAAAGATGTGTTGGCAATTCGTGAAACTGGCTTCATCCGAAAATTTCAGCATGAAAACCTGGCTGGTTTACTAAACATGACACTGAAAGGCGTTCTTTCAAATGCACAAAACATATTTGAAGAAAGTGGTAACGTATCACTGTTTAACAAATTGACAGAAATGTTTGAAAATCGTTGCAACAGAACATTTGTGAGTCTGAAAAGCGATTCCTTGGCTTCCAGACATATCACCCAGTTCAAATGTGCTATTTTAAAGAAGCAGTATTATATAATTAAGCTTTTAATCCTCGAGTCAGTCTATCCATTGCACCCATTTGTATTTGCATTAAGTACTCAGCAGTTTGATATTGTTGATTTCATTATCAAGGAAATGAACTTTGGCCCAGAACAGTGGCACAAAGTGCAGGACTATGATGAAAGTAAGTCTGGAATACTGCACCGTGTTGTGCAGTTCTGTTTTAGTTTGAACAATTTCAGTTTTGAAGACATCACAAATAAGTGCTCTTTGTTTTTGAGATATGCTGTTGAACAAAAAAGATCACTCTTAGAGGAAAGAGATTCAAACGGACGAACGCCATTTCTCATGGCAATAGATTTTGTCACGCAGATTGCTGATGCTGTCCATGTGGCAAATATTAAATCCTCTGGCAACAAATTGCCATATCTAAACTTTGGAAAAGACTTTAATCTTCTTGAAAATCATAACGGAAGAAAAAACATTAAAGAAAATAGTTTACATCGTCGTATGGCTCATATGAGTGAGAATATAGATAATTTTTCATCTGACAGCCAGAACAGCAACTGCCATAACAGCAACAGCCATAACAGCAACAGCCAGAGAAAAGCTGATCACTGTGAAACTGAAATAGAACGGAGTGACTTTTTTGAAGAATACTATGAGAAACCATGCAAATATTATGACAAAGTCGTTAATCTACTGGTTTCCTTGGGATCAGACATAAATGCGACTGATAACGTGAGAAATACAGCTCTTCATATACAATTTGCTCAGCATAACACTCTTAGCAGAAAATATTTTGATGGGAATCGACACAACAAAATATTTAGGCTTTTTCTTGGTAGAGCACACAACCTAGCACAGCTAAATATGTTTAATAATACTCGTAATACTCCTGTCCTAGAGTTTCTTGATGATTGCAAATCAATTTTTCCAAAGCTAACGTCGAGAAATAAATCATCTCTTAGAAAATTATTTGATATATTTAAAGAGTTTGGGGCAGATTTTTCAGTGCATGACAATGTGCACAATGAAAACCTTCTTGATAAGGCAAAACGAAGGGACTATCCGAAGTTTTTAATTGAATTAATGAATAAGTCTCTTATCAGCATCAGTGAGATTTCATTGGATACAGATAGAGATTTACAGGATCTAGAAGAAGATTCGGAGGAGATTCAGAGATCTTGTTGGAACGGTTTATTTTGTTTCACAAACTGATACAATTGTGTTTAGAGTAATTACGTAGAGTAATGTTATTGAATGGATATGTAATAATATATTATTATATGGTCGTGAATACGTTTAAAGATTGATGTAATACATACGTTTGGGCTCATAAAAAATGGATAGCATACAAGTGAACAAGGAACCGGAGTCATTAAAGTTTATTGAATAATGTGTTAGCACTTAGTTAGCAGTATATTAATGCTCATGAATTTTTTAAATGATTGTAGTATCACAATTAGTACAAAATTTATAACCAAAATATATTCAGTCATCAGCATATGAATTTTATTTAAATCGGAAACGAGTAAATTTTAACTGACGATAATTAATTCCACAGTCAAATGGTTGAGTTTCGGGGTTTCGTTCACTTTAATGGAATTTAAACACTAAACACTACAGTTTTATAAAACTTAAAGGTAAAACTTATCAAATTTGGCAACCTGGGTTTACGAGTTATGAACTTGAATTGCTAAATCTTAAATGCACTTTAAATATTTTCACTATTTGTTTGAATGCGAAAACCAAGCAACAATCAAAGAGTGAAGAACCAAGGTAGAGACAAAGAAACACGCGAGAGGAGTTTTATACTCCAATAACTACAACGCTAAGAAAATGAGCAAAAGAGCATAATAACAAATGTGGACACCAGCAGCCGCAAAGCCACTAGCTAATTTAAAATTCACTGAAAATTTTTCCATGACATCTGATAAATAAGTGCCGCCAGAAAATAAATGTAATATAAGAAACGCATTTAACATTGAATGCACTACTCTCGTTAAAATAGTTAAGTTGGTAAAGTACATAGTCAAGTATTGTGTATGAACATGGCTTGTAATATACGGAGAGTTGAGAAACCAATTTATTAAGTAAATGTGATTAACAATTAAATTTTAAGTGACTTTGTAGATTTAAGGAAGAATTTGAGGAATAGGTAACTCTGCTAAATCTGTAATTTGTATATGTAAAATGTAACTAGTAATCTGGGAAATTCCAAAGAAGATATAATGAATAAACTCACATTTTTATGGATATTTTGTAGAACTCGGGAAAGATGTAAGAGAAGCGTAATGTAAATTGTAATCTGTATTTTGTTTGGTTGAAGTTGAATGGGATTGAATTGATTGTATAAAAATGTTCTTGCCATCCGTATTTCCTCTGTATTTTTCATAAGCATTGTTATCATTTGTGCGTGACGTCTACTATAATGTATCAAATCATAATAATATGTATTGCAATAATAGGCGACGACTTGCTTTATAGTCGATATTTAGTTAAAACTAGAAGGCTTATTTAAATCAATTTTTTAAGTGCCCTTGACGTTGTGGCAAAGATCATTTGAATATAGCTCATCTCTAATCTTTAGAAAAAGCTGAAGTGTATCATCAGAACGTGCTATTGTCACTTTACTCAGCTCAGCTCCATTTCAGATAATGTTTGTTTGGAATTTAGACAATGCCTGCGTGGAGGGTAACTGCTGAATTCGCACTAAATAAATAAATAGTCGTTACTTCAGGTGAAAAAAGAAAGAAAATAGAACCATATTATCTATTACAGTAGCTAGATCTAGTTTGGTCAGTTTGAAACAAGCATTACAAAGTATGTTGTTGTAGATAATTGTTTTAAATATGCAATTTTCAACAGCTTGGGAACCTTGAAACTCCTGAGAAGTTCTAATCAATATTTTGCTTTTTTATCAATATTTAATTCAAAAGCAATGCAAAAGAATGAAGAAAAATATTGCAGAATTATATGTATGCTTGTGCGTTTTCAATGTTATTCAGTTAACTGCACAAACCATTAAGCAGATATCATTCACAAGAAAAACATTTCCATTTCATAATCACTAATCATTTAAAATAATCAAGTTAAAAAGTTGCAAATTGTAGCTACTTTGTGCATCCTATAAATCGCCACACTGGGATAATATTTGGCTATGGAATAAAACAAGGTAGCCTATTTTACTGTGCAGCATGCACCAACGTGCTCAGAAAACAGCCCACCTTCATAAAGTGTAAAGATGGAAAGTCTCTGTACTTTGATATGTTTCCTTCAGCTTAAACCCAGTTGGAGATTTGATACGGACTGACTGGATTGTTTTACACTTAACACATTTCCACACTAGAAATCCATTCTAACTTTATGTTTTCATCTCCGAGCATTACGCGGATGAGTTTGGTTCATACTGTAAGTCGAAATTTCTTCAAATAACCCCATGAGGCTAGTTTTCTATGAAGGACAGGGTAAAGATGAACCAAATACATTGTGGTATCGAGACATTCCAAAGGTTGCATGCATTTACGAATCATTCATAAATTTTTGATTAGTCTGTCAAAAATCGTTGCGTGAAGGTAGTGAATATGTAGTATGTATGGTTCTTTGTTCTTTCTGTTTTATGAACCACAATACAGGAGCTTAGGCTTAACACTTTGTGAAAGAGTGAAGTAACTTTGATCAAACGCATTGAGAGGTGATGCTGTGCTAAAAAATGTAGACCAAACCAACCAACCAAATAGGCTACACTTAATATAAAATAGTCATAGATGTTTACAGTTTCAAGTTATCGTTTGTAATCTTTAAGATTAAAATATCTCGGAATTATTGATAATAGTACGAGATAAATATTTTCCTAAATCCGCTTTGTCCTAAACTCCTACAGTATTGAAATTTTACACAGATGGATATGAGTAGCAGGTTTATTATGTGCTGCTCATAAGTAAATTTTTACGCTTCTTTATGTGTTCACATCGAAAAAGATACGAATATAAAAGAAATAACGTAAACAATTTTGGATGTGTCATTCATACTTACAATTCTCCACAAAGTAAAATCAATTATTTTTAAAACCTTAAGTTGCCACCTGTGTTTTGGGAATGAAAATTCATTGCTTGCCATAGGTTATTTGATTAACAGTATATTAAATTATGAAAGGTTATAATATGCATACTGTGATTAAATTGCTCAATTCTTTATCTCTCACGAATACAAGTTGGTGTTATTGCAAAATTGCAAGAATTAAAAATTACTTGAGACTTAAATGTCGCCTTTTTTCGTAGGGGCTATTATTTGCAAAAGAAATGGACCGTTCATAAAATATAATGTAATTTATTCTTCACTTACTTCACACTTTCCTCCGCACGAATATACAAAAGCTTCATTTATCATCTGTGTAAAAGTTGGGGCTACCGAAACTGGGTAAGCATCACAATTCATTCAAGCTAATCCTTAGCAGCCTCCGAGGATATTTTTTAAATACCTATGTGCTTATGTTATGGCGCCAGTGTTTTGATAAAATTCCTGTCACTTTACTCATACGTGGTTGAGCAGTTACAAAATTAATACATCTTTGCATTTTATTAGTTTATTCTTCCAAGAAATCTTCCAGTCCGCTGGTCCACGAATTCCTTCTGCAGATGCAAATATCACAAAATAATTTTTACGATGCATCATGATTTTGCTTGCTCAATATTTACTACAAATAAAGAAGTTGAATACCATTAGTTGCTAAAGTGGTTGCTGGATATTATTACATGGGAGAAGTGATTTGCGAATTGGGATACATGCAAATATGTGCATGAGCTGCACCTGCACAGTACACACATACACATGGATGCTTACAGTTTGTGTTGAAAATAACAAGGGGCACTCACGAAGTGCTGGTGGCGGAATGCCTTCATATTTTATATTCCATGGAATATTTGCATTTTTGAATGGGCTTTGCATTCAGAATTATGAGCCTAAGAAGTTTTGGAACCCACTGATCAAAAAAATTTAATTGAGAATTAACATGGGATTCTCGTCTCTACTTTTTCGAAAAATTTAAAAATTGATCTATTTTGGGTGAAATTTTGTATGGAAACGTTACCAAAACATTATTTTACATCATTCTCAAGGTTTTGGATCATAAATGCAATGAATATGTCTCACATTACACTGAAAGATTATGTAAGTCAGCATACTAAAATGCCCGCAGATTTAAACAAAAGACCTATAAAAAAATTTAATGCACCGAAATATATTTCAAATGATACAACTTTGTCATGCGAAGTATGAAAGCTCAACTCATCCAACACCATGTGAGGTTCCCTTGTCCCTTGTAAGTAATATTACATAATGTATGTGTCTGTACTCACTTTCCAGCCGACGGACTAGACTGGGAGCATTGCATGAGTCTGCTGTGTGACTTGAGAAAACTTTTTAGTTAGTTCAGCAAATGCGTGAAGAACCTTGCTCTCTAGCTCAGAAGCTGATCACCAAAGTCATGAGAAGTGAAAGTAAAATTGTAACGTTTCGGTGGTTCTACAAAAGCGCGTTTCTCTTGGAGTGGACCAATTTTTGGCGTTATCAGGTAAGTGGTAACTTTAGAAATATGTTCTCTTTTCAACTTTAAAAACTTTGATTAGTTAGACATTTTGTTAAAACCGCATTTTAAGATATTCCGGACTTCATACATTAACATTCAAAGACCTGGAAACCCGCGTCAAAGTTAATGATTTACTACATAAAAAATAAAATAAGCCGACTTTAATCGTTTCAACTGTTGGCTTTCAGTTTCATTTTTGGTATTTCATTTTGGATCTCCTTTCGACTTTTCTTGCAATGTGAACTTCAGATCAGGTGACCAGGAATTTGTCCCAATCTGCCCCATGAAAAATTTGCTTCCACATCCGTTTTTTCTTGGATATGTGCATGATCAATTAGTCCTTTAATTTCAAACTTGATTATATGAGAATGATATTCTTAGAAATCTCATACCAAGTCGGTATATATAAAACCTTCCTACTGTACAAATGTCAATCAGTCCCAATGTACAGTATAAAACGCACATTTAAAACATTTCTTCAAAATATGCATCATACATCATTTACTTTTATCTGCAATTAAGACAATAGGTGTGTTTAATATGACAAACTTATCGAATATAACCAGACATCAACTGCAGAATGCATACTTATCATGTCGCTTACATAACCTGACACACGCATAGACACCGTAATATCCCATATTTTGATAGATAATCTTCATAAATAAAACCACCAAAATGCAGTCCCCAGTAATTTTTAGTGATGAAACGAAAATCAACCTTAGAACTTTAAAAATTATGCAATTAATTTCTCATTACAAATTACATATTATCCAAAAATTTAGCCAGTAAAATTAGGCAGTTGAATATTTAGTAAATACCAAGTTGACAAAAACTAACTGCTTTAGCGTAGAAAGCTCAATCAAATATAAGAAAGCCATTTTTTTACGTAATGGATTGCTTATTGAGTACCACGAAAAACTCAGTTTGCAGCTGTAAATGCCTTTCAATGTTACTTTTCCATGATCACTCAGAAACGTTACACATTAGTGCACATTTTTTGAAGTCATATGAAACCTTTACGTTAACTAAAGCCTGCTTCATATTCTCATAATTGGCAATTGAAAATATATGGGAGAATGTAGGCATATAATATAAGTGGATTTGATGCTCACTTGTAACTGACGGCCAAACAAGGTCACACAATATCATTTTTTTACTTTTACGCCTTTTTCATAGGGCCTTTAGATTCTCAATATTTACTGAAAACGGGACAAGTGAAACCGTTGAGAGTAAAGAGTTGCCGAAAAAATTAATCTCTTCACTTAACTGTTGGTCCAGGAACTACATATCCAATAAATATTACTAGTATGCAGTGGTTGTTATTACTTCGTTTTTCGGGGCACCGTGAATTTACATGCAAAACTAAAGTATGCTTCAAATCTTTTTGTTTTTTACTTGTACCCTTTCGGTATATGGTTCATACATTTTTACATCAATACCTATAAAATGTTCAATGAAATACGGAACAAAATGAGCAAGGCGGATTCTTTTTTTTAGTTCAGCTTGAAACAGCATGATATTTCCGAAAAGCGAAAGCTGACTGATAATCTTTGTTCATCATCTGTCGTTGCGTTAGAACCTCTTTTATTACCTAAATGTTCATTAGATACCCCAGCATATAGCATAGGAAATGCTGAAGCGTATGGAACCCATACATTTCACGATTCTTACATAACCCATCACAAGCATACACATGCAGAGAATATTTCATACAGCGCCTTCACTTAACTTTCCACCAAATAATTTATATATTATGCTAGGTTTTCAAAATATATGAATTAATTAAAAATCCACACAACCTTAACATTGTTTGCTGGTCGCCATAACGTCTTAACTTTTAAGTATCTATCAATATATTCTGCAAAGATATTCTTTTTCTGAAGTTGTTTTTATATTGAAATAAATGGCAGCACGCAATAATACAGTATATCTTTGTATTGAATGATTTTAAGCAAATCCCTAAATATGTGTATAGGATGCATAGATCACAAGTAATAACATACGTGATATATCAGTTTTAAACTGCTAAACACACAGAATCCTTCATTTTAGATTTTGATGGACAATCTTCATTCAAAGTCAGTAAAAACGTGAATCGGGATGTTAGCGAATTTTTTAATGGGATGAAACTTAAATGAATCTTACAATTTTACAAATGACGCTTATCTCTCAATAATTATTACCTAACTAAAAAAAAAATAGTACTCCTGAACTCCATTTCACAAGATCCAATCTGCTTTAAGATTTCATTGCATTTCAATAAGTACTTACTTACTTGTTAGTAAACGTATTTACTTTTGAAAACAAACTGGAGTGCGGGTATCCCACAAAAATGATTATCAAAATGTCAATATACACATATCTACTTTAAATGATCTAGCTGCTGTGCTATCCCAAGAGCATAACTTCACATGAGACAGCTACTTGTTTCATAAATTATATATTTTTATTCAGACTTGTGCATCTTACATGAGTATTACCGTATGGTGATCCAATTCCGAATAAAAGATACTTTACTTTGAGTCAAAACACCAGTAGTTAATTCTTCTAAGTAAATTTTTTTGTTATTGTTATGTTGCATCTCCTTCTCCCCTTTTTTATGACTATCTATTTATTCATTTTTATGGCGTGCAGCTGCCTACTGATAAACTTTCAAACACCTTGCACAAAGCATTCATTTGTGTTTCAGAAAACTAATCCATCATGCATTCCACTTAATTACGGAGGTTTTACTGTTTTTACGAATGCAAAACAATTAAATTCTGTTTATTTGTGACTTGTGATGTGACGGAAAGGGAACTTAAATATTAAGTTGACATATTATACATACATTCATACATAATCAGAATCAGACGTACAATTGCATTTAGCGTTTGTAATCCGACTTGTAGATTTTTTCTCAAGTTCTCAGATTACAGGTGCTTAATGTGAAAAAGTGTGTCATGTGATGAGCTATAATCGACAAACTCAGCTCCTACTCGTTTATTTCCATCATTTAATTTGGGAAGAATAGAAGTGTGGAGTATACAGTTTTATGGATTTTTCTATACCTATGCACACTTTGCAAATGCTGAAATTCAATAAAATATAAAGTATTTTATTCTCAATTGACTTCAAACTTTTACTTCACTTTCCGCTGCATTACTACTCATATACAAATTCAATTATAGGGCTACATTTTTCAGTGTAAACGCTAGTATATTTATGAACGTAAAGAATAAATTACATATTTATGTAAGCATCAATATCGATTCAGGCTGGCACTGAGCTACATGTGAGGTCACATTTTCTTACTCGCGTTTTTCTGGTTACCTATGTACAGTCCTTTTTAGTTGTGGCGTCAGGGCATTGATAAAATTCAAGACACCTTAAACACAACATTCAATTGTAATGGAGAAATTACAAACTGAGCGTCATACAATGTGCTTTATTAGTTTATTCTTTTAAAGAACTGTTGTTAAACTTTCATTAATGTTTATACTCTCTTATCAGGAAGCAGGGTGTATTGCCAACCGGAACCTCCAGACCATTATCAATCAAGGCCTCCGCTAAAGCCAGGGCATTTTTAAAATTCATCCAAAGTTGTTTGTACCGTTGAAACTTGGTAAGGCTAATAACAGTTTTTAATAAAACCATTTTAGAAGGTCACAATTAAAGCAACGTAGATTAAACAATAAAAATACAATATTTAACTAACATTTTTAATCAAATCCATAATTGAACATGGTTTTAAAAAGTTGTAAAATCGTGATGTATGTAGATTTTAGAAATTTATACCATTAATGTAAACTTATTGCTAATATTTACGTTTAATAGCTTAGATATTTGAATTTTTTAGCTCATCTTTTTCATCCGCAGGCTATGAACTGGAAGAATTGGAGGATGGAGAAGCTTCTGACATTTCCGTTTCTGTGGAAAGCAGATATGGCCGTTACATTTTTGCACAAGTGCTACAAGGAAATACACGATAAGACTGATCAAGAGACGCTAAAATATAAGGACCACCTTAACGTTTCCGCCCTATACTGGAATATGTGGCCATTGATTAAAGATTGGAAGCACGTTTTGGATATCCATGAAAGAGAAATTTACATATCTGAAGATCCATTGAATGGAAAAGACAAGAAACTCCAACATTTTGAGATTTTAGATACAATTATGCTCAAAAATGGTAAAAAAGGGAAACGGAACAACTACAAAACGAATTCATTCGTTGATCTACTAGCCGCCATTAGAGATAAGTGCGAGCACGAGAACTGTCTAACTGATGATCAAAAACAGATCATTGGATGGTTTCATAGAGTGGAAGGGAAATGGATGTTTAATCCGGAGTTATATGTCAAATTCTGGACTGCCCGGTTTCCTCTGCTTCTTCCATTTTTATGGGTTCACTACAGGAGCTTCCCGGCTTTAGAAAATTATTATCCGGTAGCCCAGTTAGGAATCCATGATGCATTCACGAACTGCAAAGAAGAAGACAAAATCCGTGTATTCAACAACTTTCCTGATTACCTACAAGATGCTCTCGGAGAACTATTGGAGAAAGGTATGCATTACAATTGGTGCTAAAAATACTATTATAGTATATTTTGAGAGCTTGAGAGAAGGTATGTAGACTATGTTATTTTGTTTTTGTGAGCAGCTTCATTTGCAATCTGAAACACCTAGAAAAAAGTGTCAACAAATTTGTAAAAAACTTAACTATATTCTCTGGGAAATTTGGTTTAGAAATTTATTACCTGTTAATTTATCTGTCATAAGGTCTAACCACATATCTAAAAATCTAAGAATTTCCGTAGCTGATTTCAATGAGATCGCACGATTCGCAAAACTACGCCATAAATATTTTCAGAAAAAAGTTAGCCTAACCAAAAATCCGATTTTTTTTGAATTCGCTAACATTTGCTTTCAGTTATTGAAGGTTTTAGATGAAATTACACATAAAAACAAAGACAACTTTCTTCAAAACTCTGCCATAATATGTTTTTGTGGTGACAATTCGGAGTTCACAATATACCATTAAAACTTATTGCTATATCTGAAAGAACGTTACAAGCAATATTTATAAATCTTTTTGGTTTGCAGGATTTGTGGATTCACGTTATCTAATTGCACAAGGAAACACTGAGCACAAAATTGAATTTCTGACACTGGCCGGCAACATACTCGAGGTGACACTGAGGGGAAGCGATATCATTAGAATAAAAATTTCTAACAATCGTATGGTTTGCAGGCATTATAAATGTAATATAAATTCGTATGTAATTGATGGTACATATGTAACTGCATATAAAAGTCAGAGACCAATCACTGATCGGCTCAAGGGAACAATTTTGTTAACCAAAAAACTGTCGCTTTTGAAGGAGGCAAATTTGCTGGAAACAATTCAAAATATAATGGAAATGGGCAATAGAATTATCATAATAACCAGCGGAGGTATTGAAGAGAATAAAATAGAGGAACAAAGATTGACAATTTTAAGCTCTTATCTGAATTTAACTAGCGTAAATTGTATTGAGATGCCAGTGAAATGGGAGGAGTTAAGTCCAGAAAAGCGCGATTCACTCATACAAACTAGCCAATTGTTAGTTCAGGGCAAGCAGTTTCTTTTGAGAGACATTATAGAAAGGGAAGCACTGAACAATATTCTAAAATGTTTACAAGGTAATGAACTGAACAAAGTTTTAAAAACAGGAAGGTTTACAGCTTTAAAAAATCTTGAGTTGCCCGCGATTGAAAGCGTCTACATGGAAAGATTTATTTACAATCGTGCAGTTGTAGACTCTAAAATATTTTCAAAAAATTTGGAAAATGATGTTTTCATAGTCATGCAGAATTCTTTAAATAAGTGGAAACCAAATACGTCTATGAGAAGCTACATTAAAACCAGAAGCAATTTAATTTTCCCTACAATAAACTTAAATGATGATAGCTTAAAAGTAATTCATATAGAAGATGAAGTGACTGATTTTGAAAAAGCTTATCGTTCATTCACAGTTTTTGGGGAAAAATTTAGCAAAAAGCATATACACTTTTTGAAATATTATGGCAATGATAGTTTTGAATGGCAAGTTACTCATGGCTCTTTCTCAAGGATTGAAATGTATTTTGCGGGCTGTCCAAGCAAAGGTGATCTACAAACGGAAGACCAGTTTTTAGAAAGCTTAGAAGAAGCCAACAAACAAACTGGTATAGTTTTTATAAGTGATCTTCCTGGAATGGGAAAGTCACAAACACTAAGCAGTTTTGTAACAAAACTAGTTAGCAGACAAGACCACAACAAAATTTGTATTCACTTTCCCATTCCTTTTCTTGTGAAAACGTTAGTGAAAGATGGAGGAATGCTTCAACTCTCAGAAGTAATAAAATTACCATGCCGTAGCAAAGGACCATATTAGGTTTTAAGGCTAGGTGGGCCCAGAACGGACCATAAAAATTCATATATCAATCGAAAGCTCT
>JAQIXX010004591.1:0-15855 GCA_034700605.1 Willowsia nigromaculata
ACAATAAACTTAAGAAGCGACATTTTTCTCCTCTCATGTATTGTTACTAGCCCTGCATCATTCAATAAATCATACATATTTATTTTCATCTTTCTCTTTGAAAATTCTTTCCTGTTTGATCTATATAGCCTATACAGCCTAGGATAAAAATAACACAAAAGAAAGTTGTTTATCTTGTTTTGAATCTGTTGTAACTTATTTTCACTTTGCACTGACCAAATAACAAGACAATAATCAATTATACTAACTGTGAAACACGACATAAATGATTTAATCAATTTGGGTACCACAAATCTCTTGATTGAATTAAGCTTTTTAATAGCTGCTTTTACCTTATTGTGGACAGTATCATAATGCTTACAAAATTGCAAAGTCGAGTCAATTATCACTCCCAAATATTTAAATTCTGAAACAACCTCAATTTTTTCATTACCTAGAGTTATTTCACTCCCTAATAGACCTTTAGATCTGTAATCATTTTGCTTATAGAAATACATAACTTTTGTTTTATTAACATTTATCTTTAATTTATTTTCATCACACCATTTCTGCAAGAGCACATAACACTCATTAATTTTCTTCATTCCCTCATCTAGATTTGTGAAATCCGTGAAAAAAACAAGATCATCAGCAAATAATAAATAAGGCAAATTTAAACCTTCACCAATATCATTAATAAACAATGAAAAGATTAAAGGCCCTGTACAGGCACCTGCTGGAGTGCCTGCATTTATATCATAATACTTTGAAAGATATGAACCGTTTTTAATCCTAAATTTTCGATTCCTAAAATAATCTTGCAAAAGCCTGATCATGTATGGTTCAATCTTATTTTCAAATTTTTGCATTAATTTGCACAATAACAACTCATGTGAAACCGTATCAAACGCCTTGGAAAAATCAACAAACACCGCTAATACTTTTCCGCTGCGTCTACTAATATTTTCATAAATAAATTGAGTAAATAATGAAACAGCGGTTTCACATGATCTTTTTGCCCTAAAACCATGTTGGTTATCGTTGAGCTTATCATATACCATTCCAAGTAATCTACAATACAGTATTTTTTCAAAAATTTTCGTCAAATAATTTAAGCCATAAATAGCTCGGTAAGATGAGGAAGATGTATACCTTCCCTTACCTTTATACAGTGGAAGGCAATCTGCTCTTTTAAAACTATCAGGTATTTTACAACTTTTAAATACTCTATTGAATAATATTAAAATTGGCAACGCGAAGGACACAATACAACTTTTTATTACTCTAGCAGGAATATTACCATTACTGCCACTCTTTTTTATTTGTTTGACAGCAGAAAGAACCTCATATTCACTACATTCTTTAAAACAATATTCAGGATTTGACTCCATGAAAACCTCTTCATAGTTACTAATTTGCTTATCTAAACAATCTACATTACTCAAGGAGTCGGTTATTACAAATTCCTCTCTAGTTCTCTGTTTAGGACTGGCCATGGCGCTTCCACAGATCTGCTTTAACTGACTGTAGGAAATACGCTGTCATGGCAACAAAATACTCAATGTTCCTAGGAAACTATGACATTTCAAGGGGTTCATCTCCAGAAACATTAATATTTCTTGCTGGAGATGTGCGATATCTTTAAAGACGATTTCTAAGTGTATTTTGTGACCTTTTGGTTCCCATAATGGCAACATTGACTCTCTGGTTTCCAGCATACTCATTGGCAAATACTTGGCAATAGATGAGAAGTGGTGCATGGGTGACATTACGGGTTTATCTGATTTGATAAGCGAAGAGCAACTGGGAAATGAAGAGGTATCTCCAGTGCATATTTGAGAGTTTGAAATCTTGCGAGATTGATTAACAAAGTGTTCGGGAATCATTTGAGCTATTTGTGATGGGTTTCTCGCATTATTAAGCGACCAGGTTTGATGAGATATTTGTGAAAAGGCCGGGATAACTTCAGTGGTCCGTTTGATGTTCCATAAATGGTCGCTTCAATCACATACTTTTTTGTAAATCCTTGTGTTGTGGTTTACCTTCTGGTGGCTACTTGCTAATTGACACTTGATAATTTCCACTAATTTTCTAATTAAGTTAATCATATATGCCTTGATTTGTGAAGGTAATGTCGCTTAAGACTTGGCTATCTGGAGGGGCAAACAAAAGAGCTAATAAGTCTGGACCAACTCTATATTCTCACAAGTGAACTGGATTCAAATCAGCTTCTTTAAAACTGAGCAACAAATTTCCTGTCACTTATTCACTTATTGTCAGTTTAAGTTACTAATTGATTATATAATTCTTCATTACCTTCATGTAATTGGGATCATATTGAAATTGTTTTTTATTGGTTCATTGACTTGCCACCTGTATAAATCTCATCTGGAAAGCTCTAATTGTAAATTTAAAATAAGTTAAAAATCACCAACATATTATGTAAAAATTAGTTTAGGAATTATTACCAAAAACTTCGAAATATGTAATAAAATTTTATGAAACTGACTGCACAATATTATAATTTCTACTCATCTTAAAAATTTCATGAAACCGCATGCGTATGACGCCTCGGCCACTCTGCTTGTCTTTGTCCCTGGGAGAATTCATACATCTAAATTTTCTATCACTTTGCCCCAATTTATCGCTCCATGTGCAATCGCTCTATGCTGTGGGTATTGAAGTTCTGCCTCATCTCAACTGACTCACTCGAAGTTTGGACAGTATAATTGTTGACTAGTCTGGCTTATATTTTCTTGTTAGTTAATTACAAGTTTCGATTGAGAATTTATCCAATAATTATTGCTGGGTGAAGATTGTCAAAGATATCAGCCGATTTAGTGGGAAGGATAATTAAAAATTTAATTGGAGGTGACAATAGTGGGCAGGGTTGCTGTTCGAAATGGCTAATCAAGGGTCATCTGGGGAGGGAGGAAACTCATCCAAATCGCAGGTCGTGAGGCTAATTTTAAATATACCTGAAGAAATCTGGCCGTATTCTGAAATGTACGAATTGGATGCGAATTTGAACCACACATGGTACGATCTTTTGAGAGGCGAACTCGGATTGGAGGTGGGTATAGCTAAATATAATTTTTTTGATAGTCTGGTTTTAATTTTATGGCGGTTGAACAATTTGTAATTAGAACCTTTCCAAGTTTTAATTGTGTTTTTTTTACTTTTGAAAGGCAACCACCATGCCCGGGTTGTTTGTATGCAGCGAGAGGTACCGCCCAAGCGCCCCCGTTGAATGTCTTGGATGGAAGGCTGAACTTAGCGATAAGGTAAAATGTCATATGGAGGTTTACTCCTCTGAAAATAATTATTTCAGTGGTTAAAGGAGGTTCATTTGTTCGAAAGACTAAACTGTCTATATTAATGATCTAACTTTCTATTTAGATCGGAAACTTTATCAGCAAGTTCGGGAAGACCAAGGGG
Organism: Willowsia nigromaculata; assembly: GCA_034700605.1. Lineage (NCBI taxonomy): Eukaryota > Metazoa > Arthropoda > Collembola > Entomobryomorpha > Entomobryidae > Willowsia > Willowsia nigromaculata. Next base: position 3,418 of record JAQIXX010004591.1, read on the forward strand.
CCATACAAGGTCAAACTCCTTCACCCCAACCTGGCAGAACAGCAAAACAAAGGAAAGTGATGAGTTCCGGTACTCCTGCTTTTAAAAAGTCTCAACGTGCTACAAGAAGTAATTAAATAATCCAACTTCATTCATCCAGTAAATCTGACAGTAATCTGTGCTGTGAAGCCGAAAATTGTAATGGTCAATGGTGACCTCTTAAGTAATTGACCTTGACTATTTGTTAAGTTAAGTATTTCGTTAGATTGTAAACATTATTTTTTTTATTGATTTAGCATTCATGCAAAGTATTTCTTCAAATATTATATGAATCCAGATTTAATGAATTATGAATGATTCGTTGTAAGTTTACAGCCCTGTCCATCCTCCGTTACATAATGATTCTTCTGGTTCTGAATTTAATCTTATAATACTTAATGAATTGTCAAAAAATTGAGATGCCCAGTGAAAGCATTCGTTATGATATGAGCGTTATTATTTAGGATTTTGGTACTTCTACAATTCTTGTTAATTGTAACGCATAGGTGGTATTTCATTTTTGTAAAATTATAATTTCATGATTTCCAATATACCTAATAAATTTCTAATGATCTTATAAAACACAAGAATATTTAGACAAGGCTTCTATTTCGATTATGATCTTTGCTAAGTCACTTTATCAGATTCAAACAGCAGAAGTGTCTTTCGCTCGCACTGAATTCAATCCACTAGTCGGTTCCATCCCTTTGAACTGGTCAAAAAGGTGGCTCTCAAGGTATTTCGCAGACATGTTCCAATTTGGCAGTGGAGAAAAGTGGATGTCTCGCAGGGCGATGTGGAGCCTTAGCTTTTCCCAAATGCTCCAACAAAAAACAGAGCATGAAATATTTATTTGAATTGCTTTAATTTAATTTTATCAAAGATATATTGAGATTGTGGAGAAGCCAGCTTTTTGACGACTCTTTGTCTCTCAGCCGTCAAAAATGCGGAGGAGTTGTTTCAGGCATGCCTGGAAAAAACTTTTTCCCGGTATCGGAAAAAAATTCAGATTTCAAAGCACAATTTCCCGATTTTTAGTTAAAATTAATATTTGTTAAGAAAAAGAAAACAATTGAATGCATAGTTTGTCATAAATACTGTAAAAGTTTAGGTATAATGCAAATCATATTACTCCAGATTTTATCAAGGTGTATCGGAGAAATCTAAGTTGGAGAAATCAAACTTCCAAAATGTAGAGAAATGAGTTTTACGGGATTGGAAATGGATATATAAAATTTTGCACAGTTAGAAACTATTGAAAATTCTTTCTGATTAGCGGATTGAAATACACTGCGGTCTGGTCTTTTTCTTTCTTCTCCACAGTTAATTGTAGCTCTGAGGTTTTGGCGTTTTCAGGCTCATATTTCCTGGTGATACTATCCATTCACTTCCGTTGAAGTTCGAAAGAAAGACAGTTTCAGATAGACTTCAGAATGTCTGGTAGGCACTTGAAAATTTAATTGAGTCAGCTCCAATTAAACTGACATGTCAATAGGGATCTGAACCACGCACTACCATCATCATTATGTCAACCGGAAATGATGTAGAACAGGTCATTGCAGGTGACAGAGAGTTCCATCTGCCAACAGGTCAACAAGTTCCAGGAGTAAGAAAAATAACAACTGATTGCGGTTCTAATTTTAATACTTTTAGTTTTTCATCATTTCAAAATTGTAGGAAGGACCTGCCTTTCCAAACAATTAAAGAATGTGCTTTTTGGGAAAACCTTTCAGATTCGGGGGAGATTTTCGAGTGCAACGCAGATCCCCAGGAGCTGAACAATCTTCTTCCGGTATCCCGTCGATACTTCGACTCTCTGCTCGAGAATAACCGCCCGTCGTTTTGTTGTAGTCTGTCTTGGAAATTCTCCGTCGAATGGATTACCTTCCAATGTCGGATGCTTTGAAGTGCCGCCTGGTTTCCAGGAGATTCAAGTCTCTCGTCGACAATCTCGACCGTGCGGGGACCACGACTAGTTCAACCCAAAACATGACGAGCTTCATTGCTGTAGACACAAGATCCAAACTCGCAGGCTAAGATGTTCCGGTCCTTATCAAAGATTAGCTACCAACACGACCAACGGCACCTTTACCGCTGGCGGTCTTTCACCGTTTTTCTTTGGAGTCGCTATTCTCCAGAAGTTCAACAACCACGATTTGAGAGAGAAGAGACATCTGCTCACCAACTATGGACCTCAAATTCATCACTTCACACTTCGCAATCCTTTGGAGGGCAGAGCAGATGGGTTTATTGGGTTGATGCCCAATCTTAGAACGGTGGAGGTGGAAAGGCTCTGTTGGAATGACATGCATGGAAGTAGGAAAATCAACAAAAGCTTTCGGATCTCAATCATCTTGTGGATCTAAAGGCGAATATTGTTCCATTCCCAAGTTGGAACTCCCTTCTCAGGAAGTACATGCCCCAGCTCGAGAAATTGTGGATTCCAAACGTAAATCATTTTCAGGATTGGTGCCTGCATGATGACTCTTTATTTGCTACTGGAGTGCATCTGAAACATATCTCCCTGCCAATGTTGAGCTCCACAGAGGACGTAAACCGTTATCTTAGCGACAATATTACATGGCCAGAGTCAATCGGGAGTAAAGAATCTTGCTCAGCCTTCCACAAATCCTTTGGAAATCCGAATAGCACCTTGGAAAATCTCAACTTCCGCTTCACCTCCGACGAAATTCACCCATTCACTGAGAAGCGCAACAAAATGGTCACTTTCCTCCTCGGCCCGGCTTATCTTGCCGTCAGTCAAATACCTCTGGATTTTATGCAGGTGCGTCGCATTCAACAACATTGATTTCCTACACGGAGTGAACTCATCTTTGGAACAACTCACACTGAATCTGGATCGAAGTGTTCCAGTGCTACCCCCACAGAGGAGAACGCTGTGGAGGGCACCCAGTTCGTTGGATGACCTGTAATACACGACTCAAATGTTTGGTGGGTAATGGCGAAGCAAAACCGTGTCACATTTCGAATCATTGATGGTAATAAAAACAAGAGTCCATTCCATAATTATGAATACACACGGCAGTATACTGAATAATTAATTAAATCGGCAGAGGTAAATTTTGTTCACTGTAAACTCGGAATCAAAATGTTCGTTAGGATCGCAATTATGAATTATTTGCTTTAACTTTTCTTTCAATGGTTTTTGAATGGGGAATTAAAAATTTCAATAAAGTTTAAACAATTGTACCACCTATGAAATGTTAATATATTATTTGTTTTTGATTTGTAAGTTTAGTAATTTGATTTTTTTAACATTCAAAAATATAAAACAATGTATTAGTTTAATCGGGTGAACGGTACTTCGATCGCCATCTCTTGATCGCCATCATTTCATCGCCATCATTTGGTAGCCATCATTTGATCGCTATCATTTGATCGCCTAATCATTAGATCGCCAAATAATTCATAATATCCTGTCGCTTTTTTAATACAGATTTAATTATTGCGTTTATCTGTAACTATTTCCAAATAGGCATTAAATCAATTCTTAGAGTGGTCATTTCCGCTGACAAATTTTTGAGATGTAAAATTCTCTAAATTTTTTCTAATATTAAGAAATATGCAATTGGGTTCAAGATGCATATTTTAACGTATTTAAGGGTAGCCAATGAATGATACGCGTTTTTTTAAATCATGACTGGAGAAAAGATTATGCCATGTACTTTAATCTGTGACGAAAGTTTGATATTATTTCGTAAAAGAAACAACCCATACCATAAATCCTTATTTTATCCTGGCCAATGTCCTAATTGTACGTATTATGAAATTCTTTTTTACTAAAATTGATAAAAAATTGTTGATGCTGTTTCATTCTAGAGTCTAGGTATATAAAGCTCCATAAATTTGTGTGTAAATGTGTGCATTTTGAATCCCAAGTATGCAGATAATTTTACTGATATTCGTGTCAAACATAGGTAGTCCCGAGTCCTGACAAGCTTAACTGTTGGTCGCATTTATGGAGTTATTTGTGTTCATTGGTTTATCCGTTTAAGCTGTAAGAGGTTTAAAAACTGCATTTAAATAAATTGTTTGAAAGCCAATGAGGAAAAATAGTGATTTTCAAATGGCGATCTAATGATTACTATCAAATAACATGGCGATTAATCGATATGGCGATCTTATGACGGCCATCTTAAGATAGCGATCAACTGATGGCGATTAAAATTCTGCTAATCCTCGCATTGACAGCCATTGCATTGTGGACATGACTGAAAAGGTAATTGTTGACAGCAAGTTTGCGCGCGGGTATATCCCACTCTTGGTACCACAAAGCGTTGGTCTTCGCATTTGGGGAGTGGGCTCAAAAATACGCTCCAGGAAACTGCATGGCTTGGTTGACGCTGGCTTGGAGGACAATTTCACAGAATGTACCATTTTACCATTGTATTAAACTAAAAGGTTATCTGGTCCAAAATGAATGTCAGAAGCCGTACCCATTCGGTTTTACAATTATCAACCAATTTGTGTGTGTTTGTGATGTTTCTACCTTTCAAAGTTGGTCTCATCTAAAGTCATTGGAAAGGAAGGTTTTAAATCACGAGTTAGAACATGGAAAAGTCGAAGTGGGAAACCATTTAGGTCTCATGATTCTAAAATTGTAAAAATTCTAATTGCAAGCCAATTTAGTCAAAATAACAATGAGATAAAGAAAAACAGATTGACTATCATTGTCCGTATGTACATTTTTGTTTTCTTTCCTAAATATTGCATGCATAATACACACTCTTTCCGAATTGTAGCTGTAGTTTTAAAATAAGCGAATACAAAGACATATAGCTTGATTACACACTTAAAATTGTAATGCATAATGCATGCTTGTAAATTAAGTATTCAAAATGTTAATTACGAATTATTAAAAGATTTTGTTAAGTTAAAACTACGTTTATCTACAAATAACAGTAAAATTAAATGTACAAAAAGACGTACTATAATTACAATATTAAACCAACAATGTCTACTACTACGTTAACTCAATTAATTACTTAACTTCCATTTTTTAATGCTTCCTTTTCACTTTATACAGATAACACTCTAAATCATTAAAATAACTTCTTCATCGAAATACTTTTCAGGACTTTTAGAAATTAAGGTAATAACGTAACAAAAGTAGCCTTTTTATAATATTTTTTATGGTATTTCTAAACGCTTTATTAAAATAATGAAGTCACGCAATTACGTCAGCCAGATAGTATCATGTATTTTTAGTACTTCTTCCACAGTTACAAAACTGACCACAACTGACACATATATAATTCACATGACTACATTATGAACAAACTTTTGCCTCTCATTTTGCGAGTAGGTAAGCAATTTTACTTTTGTCGTTAAAAAATATAAAAATCTCAGTATGCAGTGCTAGAATTATAAATATATGCGTTATTCGTTCAAAATATGTAGTTCATATATAATTAGCGTTATAAAATGCTTTATTTGAATTTTAAGCGTAAAGATTTTTTGTGCATTGTATACATCTTTCATTTATTGAGAAGGAAACATGTACCGCAATATGGTTGAATTAAATATCCATATTTGTAAGAACTGAGCATTATAAATTGTGAATACCATTAAAATTAAATCCTGTTCATATATTTGTGCAAGATAGACCAAATCTAATTGAGTTTATATTGTCAATATTGTATAATGCATACTGAAGTTTAAAAACCTAAAATATACTAAATGCTGGAAAGTCGGTTTATATTAAACTAGTTACTAGTTACGATTTTAGGGATCTTTGTTTTATATCTTCATATCATCATTGTCTCCAAATATTTCTTTCGCTTTTTGCAAATACATGTGAAGGTTTTTGTTTATAGAATGCTACAAACTGGTTGATGAAGTCATCTCTCTAGTTTTTTACACACAAGTGGGAATACAAAAATATGTATACCTGCGCGTCCTGACAAGAGGATATTATGTAATGTTTATGATTCATGCGATGATTGTGAATCAATATACCTCACTGCGTATTGTTTAGATTGCAGATTGAGAATGATAGAAACATAGAATACACAATTATAATAATAAAGCCAAGTAGGTAGACCAAAAGTTAACTGCACATGTATTAAAGGAATATATTCATTAAGAATTCATGTGATTTACTTAGCACTTATATATCTCTCTGAGCTATTGTTTTAGAAAACACTTATTTAAATGTAGAAAGAGAAAGGAAAATCCCGGATTTTTTTCAATCCAAATGTGGATTTGGATAACGGATTACGAATCCAAATCATCCATTCATAATCCCAACAATCCGCAATCAAAACTTTTTATGCAAACTTTTTAGTGTAGATATGACTTTGATACAGCTATATTAGTTTTAAGTTTCAAATAATCCATGCTGAAAGTTAACATAGCTTTTATATTTTTTTCTGAAATTTGCCAGTAGAAATGTTTTGCAAATTGCAAAAGTTTTGCGAGCAGAATACAGTGGGTATCCTAGATACCGTAATGACTACACAGCTAAAATACAGACGGAACTTCAAACATATTTAGCAAAAAATATATCAAGTGATTTAAGACTTTCTGTGCATTAATATCAGTCTTTTTATGTGATATTATATGTATATTCTTAGAATGCAGTCTTGTTTTCAATTGTTTGTGACTGTGTTGTTTGAACACAAATTTGCACAATACCGATAACTGCCAAAAAGTTATACTAATGAGAGTAGCATAGAATTATTCGAATTAAAACTTGAGCTATGAACATAGTGTAATTTCGTTTATAACTCTTCTAAAAGCATATAATGATAAGTTAACTGTTATTTCGTAGCGCCTAAAAACTTGGTACAAATTGACATGGATTTCAGACAAATATCAAAATTGGTGGCAAGCACCGAATTAAGAATTTCACAATCCTGTCTATTCCGTGTTGGGGTGTATTTGGTACAAAAATATCAAAAAGCGATCTGAAGATTTGGAATGTGAGAATATTACTTTTTCTCGTGAGATTAAATGTTTAATATTTGAATTTCCGGTAACTCCCACCTGGTTCCAGTTTGAAGGCGCTTTGTTACTTTATCTAAAATGGAATTTCCGTCTTCACCTTCGAAATTTGTTTAAGCTACGAAACCCATTGTCGACGATTACATACGCTTGGAAGATCAAGGAAGAGCAAAAAATTGAGATCACAGATAAAAGCGAAGGAGGATTACAAACATTTTTAAAGATGAATATTCCAACAAAAATCTTCTTCAACAACGTATCCGGCTATGAGTTTAATTGCAGAAAAACCACAGAAAGGATATCGGCCAGTTTCTCGAGCGCTTTGGATCCCTTGTAAAGCACATGCGAGTGACTCAGATTTCCATCTATTTGTGCGCCAAGGAGTAGCTCTTCTTCGATGCGTTTGTAAACCTTGAAAGCTTGGAAATCCAATTCATTGGAGGATAGCTTGAAAGCAAGGTCACGTTGGAAACGGACCATTGCAATGTTCACGTAGTTTTAAAGAGTATGCATGAAATACATGTAAAAGAAGTACGGCCCCCACTTCCGGAAGAGTGTTTCTCAAAGCTGTGGACTCTAAAGCCAGGTAACCACCACAGTTTCTTTCTCCCTTGAAATAAGCAAATTATTGAGGAAATTTTCAAGCTATGCATTTCTTTGGAACACGTCTCCATTCCATTCTATTACTGTCCTTTGCAAATGGCGAGACTCCGTCCCACTTTTTGGGAAGCCCCAGACATCCGTGAATATCCAATGGCCATGGCCTACCATTTTAGCATGTACCATCCGTACATGAGAAATCGGGTCAAGGATGCAGCTTCAACGTTCATTCTGAAAAGTATCAATTTTGTCAGCTTCCATGGGTTAAAAGATGTAGCATCACTGCTAACCTAACCAAAGCCGTAGCTCGGGATGCAATGAAAACTGATGAAGGATGAGATGATGAATCGAAATCTCACTAGTCCGGTCCGTCTATCTACTGATGCACAAAGCAATGATAAGATGATCAAAATAAAATGAGCACTGCAGGAACACTCAGCCGTATAACAATGAGAAACAATAGTGTGAATTTTATTTTGACAGAAATAAAATGATACTCAGAAATGATCGAATCAAAGAAAATGAAAATGGCTGCTGCTGTCCTGAGATCGTGGTGATTGTAGTGCTCGTAAAACCAGACTGACTCTCTGCTCCGCTGCTGTCGCTGATGTAGATGTGAGTGCTCGATCCAGAAATGTGAAGGGCACGAACTCACTGCATGGCCCTGAGGTGGCAGTAGGCTGGCTGGTGTGGCTTCGCAGGATTCGGGGTTATTTGCTATGTATAGCAAATGGTAGGATAGGGGGTTGCTGTGTGCGAGCGAAACGCAGAGCGTTACATTCTCCTCCTCCATAGAACTCCCGGGAGGAAGAAGCTTTCTCCCATATCACTTTCACTTCCGGTGTGAAGTAAAGTGAACTTCGTCCAATGTTGATTGTAAATATGGATACCAGCTCCAAAGTAAAGTTGCAATGAGACGAAATCTACAGTAATGTAAAGTTGTTGTGTTGGGCTGCTTTCTAGTAATCCAAACATGAGGGTGAACATGACATCCGTATCGTCATCCAAAAGTCAGGCTCATCCTCTTTCTCATGCACCGAGTTACGAGATAACGCGTCCGCTACCGTATTCTCTGTCCCGTTGATATGTCTTATTCTGTCAACATAAGGTGCAAGTCGCAAAGCCCATCTACCTAATTTGGTATTTTCATCTTTAAACTTTTGTAAATATTTCAAAGCCTTATTTTCCGTGACAATATAAAAATCCTCACCAAAAATATACTCTTTGAACTTTTCTGTAGCCCATAATATTCCTAACAACTCTTTCTCGCATGCATGCAATAATCTTTCTGATTTGTTTAATAGTTTACTAGCATAATGGATGACTTTTTCTTTTCCATCTACATACTGAACTAATATGGCTCCTAAGCCAATATTTGAAGCATCACTTTTTATGATGATTGGGAAGTTATAATCGATAGTGGAAAGAATCCTATCGCTAACTAATTCTTGTTTCAAAATCTCAAACGATTTTTGCTGCGCATCGCCCCATGTCCAGGTGGTTTTCTTCGATAAAATTTTGTAAAGTGGATCAGCTTTTGAAGAAAAATTTGGAATAATAGATTGATACCAACCACACATACCTAAGAATGTATGTAGCTGGTCTTTGTCTCTTGGTGGTGGTAAATCTACTATAGCTCTAACATTTTCAGGTTGCATTTTAATACCGTCTTGTGTTATTATGTGACCTAGAAGCGTTATTTCCCTAAGACAAAACTGAATTTTTTCTCTACTAATCGTTAGACCTGACTTTTCTAACCGTTTAAATATTTCTTCTAATTGCTTAAAATGTTCTTCAAGTGTTTTTGAAAACACAATAATATCATCTACATAACAATTGCAATATTTGCCAATTAAACCATTAAGCACTTCATTCATGAGTGCAACAAAAGTAGCAGGACTGTTCAACCCAAAAGGCATAGCATTAAACTGAAAAAATTTTCCTTCGAAATTAAAGGTTGTATACTCTATACTCTTTACATCCATAGCTACTTGCCAAAATCCTGAGTTACAATCTATTTTACTGTAGTACCCTCCTATAGGTAACCTTTTTAAAATGTAAGAACCTTTGTGGATGGGTTAAAAATTATCTTTTGTAATTGCATTTAGCTTTTTGTAGCCGACAGTCATACGCACTTTTCCATTTGGCTTTGGTGCAAGCACTATGTTTGCATTGTATTTGGAATTATTGACTTTTCTAATTAGACCTTTTTCTAAGAGGTCATTGATTTGTTCTGCTATCTGTTTTGAATATTTCGATGGGTAGAAAATAGGATTACAGTTGATTGGTTTATATGGAGTGAGTTCAATTTTGTTTTACTACGTGTGTTCTGCCGATAGAACCATCGGTTGTTGCTACCGTAGGGAACTTTTTAAGAAATTGTTCTACTGTTCTTTGAATTAAATCATTTGCAAGAATCTTTGAAGCTTTTAAAAGAAACACATTCTTGCCTCTCATATACCTCATGGAATATTTAGCGTCTGGCATGTCAGCAAACCAAAAACTAGGTTGGGTTAGGTTAGGTTAGGGTAGGTTCGTGAATGACCATGTCAGATTTTACTATAAGATCTTTACCAATAAACAAAGGAAAAGGCAATTTTTCAAAGACTAAGAAATCGTGTGATAGCTTCTTGTGACCTATTTGAATATTTAAGTTTAATTTTCCTACCGGTTGCATTGTATTTCCATTCATACACACGTGTCTACTTTTTTCAACTGACTGAAATGATTTGGCTAGCCCTAATGCTAATGACTTTCGTATAATACTATGACTACTACCATTGTCTATATAAGCAGGTATAGATAATGCTTCAGAAAATATAGATATTTGTAGAACACATGACTTTACGGTACTTGATGATGGGAATGCAAAAGCCTGTTCCTCAGCTACTTGCTCCCCTTCTCGTTTAAAGGTTGGTCATCAGGCGGTGGCGTCGGTTCACAGTCCTCTCCATCCGTCATGAAGAAGGCACTGACCGGGCACTGGGCTGCAATGTGTCCTGTCTGCTTACAAGCGTAGCACTTCTTATCTGCATGTAAACTGTATGTGCTGTCTGTTGGATTGGGTCTTGATTTCTGACAAAAGCTGGATTTGTTGAAGTATCCACCTCGTCCTCTGCTGCTTGAAGGTTGTTGAGTAGTTGACTTTGCTGTCTGTGACTCCTGTTGATTTGCATACTGATCTCTGTGTCTACAATTGCTGTAGTCGTTCGTTCTTCTCAATCCTGTAGTCTTGAATCTTCTATTGTGCAGTAGAAAATTTCCCCTTCTCTGCCAATTAGAATAATTATTATGAATGGGTGGTAGCTTACTGACTTGTCCTTGTTCTCTGTCCACCTCCCTGAGGTCGGCGACCACATTTGTGCATCTCTCTATCAGCTCTTCTGGCGTGGCGGCTGCCCACCCTGACAATGATGCTTTTATCCTTGGCACCAATGCTTGTCTGCACCTTTCCACTGATGATGCTGTAGATTCCGCTGGGTAAACTTGTTTCGCCAGGCTCATCATGTCCCAGATGAAAGGTTCCACCGCTTCATCTTCCCTTTGTCTTATATTGTTGAGGTATTGTTCCCTCCTCAGTTTGTAGCTCGCCCCATCATATCTTTCTAAAAAGTCAATTTGAACTGCGCTCACGTATACGCTGCTGTCTTCTTGTTGCGATACCAAGCTTTTATCTCGTCATCCACCGTAGAGGGTAAAGAATCTAAAAACTCTTTTTCCTCAAGTCCCTGTGATTTGAAGTATACCTCTAGTTCCTCCAAGTATGTTGCTGCTGTTTTCTTCAGTGCATAGTACTTTGATGTTGGTGTTGAGCTGCTTTACTTTCACAGTAGGAATGTGAATTACGGGTGCTGTCTGGGTGGTGAGGTAATTTTTTAAAGCTGTTACTTTTGTTGGTGTGAGCTGTGCGAGTACTTCTGGGGGTATAGGATTACTACTCATTGTGCTTTTCTGGGGATTCGGGGTTATCTGTTGAAGTATTGAGACTGTTGGCTGAGCTGGATTCGGGTTTATCTGTTGAACTATTGGGATTGATGATTGATCTGGATTGGGGGTTTTCTGGTGAACTTTCGGGAGTGATGAATGATCTGGATTCGAGATTATCTGATGAACTAAAACGTCTTGAAATACGTGGTTTTCAGGTCCACTCGATGACGCGGAATTTCCTTTTGATCTCGTCCTCTTTTTCCGAGGGGTTAAAGGTGTATCTAGTTGATTCTCGAACACTTTTTCTTCTTGAAGTTGTGATGATGATGAACTCGTTCCTTGATGGGGTGGTTGTTTTAACTGCTGGTCAGACATGGACACATGACTGACACAGTTACTGCAATAATCTCAATTAAAATAAATTATGGAAACTGACACAATTTAATGGTCAGCTTCCAAGTACCTCTAATTCTCAATTTATAGTTTTTAAAATATTGTTCTGACTAAAAGTACATACCAGTTAGTACCTCTATCGTTATCCAACCGATAGACTGTACCTAACTCAAAACTCAAAATAAAACAAAACAGTGATTAGTAACACAATCAAATATCAATATTTGAACCTTTAAATGCTCATTACCACATTAAATATATTCAATGATTAGTTACTTAATTATTAGATACAAAAATGACCTTCAAAACCACACAGGTATACTCTTAGATCTTGTACTTAATTTCAGTATTTTTTTAATCAAAATTTTGACAATATTTGTGATCACAAAATTATTAAATTTGTAGTTGATTTTTCGAACTTACACAATTATTCAGTAGACGGTGGTTGGGCGCCAAATGTAGCGTAGTGGTGACCTAACCAATACTCTAACTCACAATACAATGCCAACTGATGAGATATGAATCGAAATCTCT
>JAQIXX010004592.1:0-15854 GCA_034700605.1 Willowsia nigromaculata
AGCGATAGCTTCAACATCTATGGGGTCACGACCAGTAACCCCAGGAAAGTCCTCAAATGCGTCTGTCCCTTCATCCTCCAAAAGTGTCCAAGACGGTGTCAGCGCCATGGAGCGCTACTGCCAAGATTGTGACATTCAGTTCTCCTCCATCAAAACATTCAGAGTTCATAAACAGTATTACTGTAGTACACGACATGTTCTCAAAGCTCAACAGACTGCGGTGGCGGCGGCCGTTGCAGCAGCTGCTGCCGCTGTTGCAGCCGGGGGAAATCCAGGTGCGCCTGCTGCCCTGGGCAAGGCTCCATTAGAACTGGGCCCTGGCGTCACCGTGACCCCTGTCGGCAAGTCATCAGCATCAATAGCATCGGCCTGTTCTCCTATTCCTGGAGATGCTAGTCCAGGCTCAACCCCAGGTCCAATGAATCCCCAACCCTTTGTTGTTCTCCCAACGAATCCAATCATTGTCGTGCCATATTGTTTTATCCAAGGAGCAAGCTTTCTCCCAGGGAATGTACTTCCTTCTCAGAATGCTATTGTCGTGATGCCAAACGGAACCATACAAAGCATGCCAGGTTCTACAGGAGGAATCCCTATTCCAGTTCCTTCCCCGTCGCCACAGTCAATGATGATGGGAAGTCATTTGATGATGCATTCCCCTTTTCCATCATCTGCAACACCTGGACCAGGCAACATGGGAAACAGTGGCATAATGTCTCCAAATAATTTGACATTTTCTGATCCTAAAGAGATGATGAAAATTATGAATAGCAGTTCAAAGGAATCATCAGCCCGAGATGATGAGGAAATGATGAGCCCAAGTAAGCTTGCAAAAAGTCATTCCAGAAGTAGTGGGAGAAGTAGCAGAAGCTCAGACGATGCATCTGCACAACATCATCATCATCATCATCACCACGAGCATCACGCTCGAGGTCACGGTAGTGGCAACAGCGAGGTCTGCGATGAAAGCAGTATGCCCGCTATCGATCTCACATTTCGAGGAGTACAGCCAAAAAAGGAGCAAACAAGTGGAGGTGATGAGGAGAAGGAAAATCGTGGTGAAACATGCGGTCCCAATAGTGCAGCAACGCGTAGCAGCAGAAATATTTCCCGAGATTCTGTTTCTGGTGCTTTGGAAGAGAATAGCAGAAGTAGATCAGCAACACCGGCAACATCCTCTGCTCATCATGCAGTAGCATCAACCTCTTCCGCTGTCGCCCACCATCAAAATATTCATGATTCGCATCATCATCGGGAGTCTATAAGCCCTTTAGAAAAAATGTCTATTGGTAGCGGAAGTGGAGGGAAACGGACACCAAGACCGTCATCAGCCTCCGTTAGCAGCTCATGCTCTACCCCGCCTGCATTATGTGAGCCAAAATTGAATGGAATGTTGAGTCATATTATGTCTCCTGGAGCCAAGGATCAGCAGCATGATGCCACAGGGCTGAATAACAAGATGGTTATGATGATGTTAAATGCAGGAGCAGCAGCTGCTGCCGCTGCAGTACTGGAAAGTGGAAATGGAAGCACAAACAGTGGTGGAAATAGAGGTGGAAAAGCAAACAAGGGATCCGTTGACTACACTTCACGTGGTGGAGGGTCATCATCATCATCCTCAGTTACTGGTGCGAATGGCGGTAAAATAAGCCCTGTTGCAACACAGCTTCCCGGAGGAGCCATCCTCACCAGCGCTACAAGTAACCAGAGTCTCGCAGAATTGCTGATGACGAATCCTCCAGAGTTGAACGAAAGTTTGGCAAAACTCAATCCCCAACTTTTAATGAACGCTCATCGAGCAGCATCTGGTGGGTCCCCTGTCGGTTTCAATTTCAACCTAAACCCAGCTTTCATGCAAGCCCTGAGTCCAGAAATAGCCATGAGACTCCTCGATCCAACTTACTTGTCAACACTTCAACAGACACTTCAGCAGCAACAGACATCCGCGGTGCCGCAACCACCACAAGGCCCAGTAAAACGTGGCGTGTCTAAATGCGTTGAATGTGACATTGTCTTTTACAAATATGAGAACTACTTGGTCCACAAGGAGCACTATTGTGCTGCCAGAACAAATAATACAGGTGGCAGCAACACGAATAGTAGCTTTCCCTCGTCTAAAACCACATCCACCGTAAGTAGCAGCAAGTCACAACTGGGGAAAGGTGGAAGTGGAATGAGGGATAATGGAAACCATCATCGTGGCAATGGGAAAGATGCATGTCGCATGTCATCATGCTCTTCTCCATCCAAAAGTGAGCTCGAGGAAGATGAGTGCATCAGCTCACCTCCTCCTGTACATCGTAAAGGTTCTATCCACAGCATGAGAAAATCCCCGGATGCTTCATCTACAGCAGCACAATCCCTACTATCCAACAAACCAAAGACTAAATCCCCACAAAACGCAATCATGAGTCCAGCAAACTCACCTGTACCCAGTCCGAAGGGCTTTGGTGTTATAACGAGCCATCACAGTGGGAAAGATCATGGGAAAAGTGGCAGCAGTAATTGCCAGTTTCCCTGTTCCATTTGTGGGGTGAAGTTTAGCACAATAGACAATCTTCAAACTCATCAAGCCTACTATTGTAATAAGAGAAAAGCCGGCAACACCTATGAAAATAATGGGGACAATGAATATTGTGGTGGGAATGGGGAAAGTAAAAGTGGAAATAATAACGGGGATGGTATGATAATGGGACTACCTACTCCGAACGCATCCTCCTCCTCACTTGAAAAGGACATGATAACAGGCGGAATAAGTATGGCACGAGGAAATAAAAGCCCTGGTCCTGGTTGCCGAAATGGATTTCTGCGGTGTGGCAAATGCAAATTGCCTATCCCTGAGGAACAAATGAGCACACATATTCGAGTATGTTTGGGCACAGTGAGTCCTTCCTTTGGAGGTAATGGCGGACGAGGTGGTGGTGAAGTTGGTGGTGGCATGGGATGGAAATGTCCTTGTTGTGATGTGTACAGTCCAACAGTCAGTGCTGCACAAAAGCACTTGGAAACACACACAGGAATTCGAGCTTTCAAATGTCTTCTGTGTGGCTATCGAGGGAACACATTAAGAGGCATGAGAACACATATCCGCACTCACTTCGACAAAAGAGTTTTCGATCTTTTAGAAGGAGATTATATGACCTGTATCACGGCGAACGATGTGGAACCGACGACTTCCGCAAATAACAACAACAGCAGCAGCAGTACTAATAATAGTAACAGCACTAATATGAATGTCACATCACCTCCTCTTCATTCTGATCAAATTCATCGGGCCATGACGTCTCCAACTAGTACCAGTGGAGTTGTAAATCGGTCAACGAGTGGAGCGACTGATATTGCTCTAGGAAGTAATAGCAAAGCCAGCAGTAGCAACAGCAAACATTCTCGCTATTCTCCAGAAACATGTAAAAATGCCAATCAGTTGAGTAAAGGAAGTGGAAGCATTACTGCAGACTTGGAATCACCCTCCCCTAACGCTCCGTTTACAGAGGACGGATCAGATATCAAAGTTTTCCATTCCCCATCAGATATGATGATGATGACTATGATGACGGAAAACGACTCTAACAACAGTGCAGAGAATAATAACCAACTGCACTACTGCAACCTCTGTAACTTCTCCTCACCATTCAAAGGGAACATTCTCAAGCACATGAAATTAGTTCACAAAGTTCAGATTCCTTTAGACATGACATCGGCGGCGGAGGCTGAAGCTGCTGCCATCATGTTGATGCATGGCAGCGTTGGAGATCATGAAGGATTAGCCGCAATGTCTATGTTAATGAATAGAGGAGCAGCAGCCGTAGCAGCGGCAGAAATGATGATGGAAGATGTAAATGGAGCGAGTGGCGACTCTTCTAGAAACTCTACTCCAAAAAGTACGCTGGAATATGCGATCGCACAGGGTTTTTCCATAACAAGCCCTGCTCCTCCTGGAAAATCTTTATCTCCAGCTGTTGCAGCAACAGCAGCAGCATCCTCCTCTTCCACACTGTCAGAAAGTTGTTCCACGGTTACAAGATCGAGAAGAGCAGCAACGGCTGTCCAAAATGGTACGACTGGGATTCCTTCCAAAGAGGATAGAATAGCAAGTGAAAACACTGATATGGACAGAAAGTGTTCTAGTCACTCCTCGGCAGAAGATGACATTGGCAGTGGTAATACCTCTGATACAAAACCAACAGAAAAACAACAACAGCAAAGTTCCCTTCCAACTGGGTCATCATCAACGGGAACGACTGGTGGTACTGGAAATTATTGCAAAAAATGTGACATATCTTTCAACTATGTTTCCTCATTCAATGCTCACAAAAAGTTTTACTGCTCCAGTCAAGTCTCCTCAGATACTGAGGCACCGGAACGCGCTGAAACTCCAGTACAGTAGGAGAAACTACACTAATGTTATTATGATATTTTGCCATGCATGCACAATGTGTATTCCCATTGTTGTACTATAAACTATACATATATTCATCTAATTTATTCGAATTCATGGCATAATAAAAAGCAACACAATAGGTAGTATCACTAAGTAAACAGAATAATGCAATCGCTGAGTTTATCATTTTCGTAGAAAAAAAGGGAAAAACGTCTGTTTATTTGTGGAAAGCAGCATGTTAACAGAAGCCGATTTGTCATGTGTAAAGGCACTCTCAAAGGATGTTATATAATATCAGTGATGGGAAAGGTCAGAGTAAAAGATCCAATGAAAAAATACTTTTGCGTGCATCCACCCATAAGAAATCATTTAGTCTTGGTGGCTTTACTTCTCTACTTCTCTACTCTAATGAAAAACTGTTACATACGTTCGTTAATAGCCAGAGCACGTTTGCAACCGTACATCCAGGAAAAGGGGAAACAAAAAGTAGGCATATGTATTCAATAGATGAGCCACTTTTCTTCGTCTTTATTTCCTTCCATCTCAGCCAAAAAAAATGACCCTTCGCTGCTCCTGCTACTAGTCCATGAGATCCTCATCGGGTTTCGTGGTAATATTTAGTCAGTTGGAATCCTTTCAAGAGTACTATTCAATTGATCTATATGGAGGAGTAGTAATACGGCGTAGGGTAAGACACTCGCACAGGGATGAATGGGTGTTGATACTTTCTGCTATCCATAAATAAATCTTTCACAAGAAAAAATTGCGATACCTACCTGCAATGACCGTTAGAGAATAGACATGTGCATGTATTCCAATTCCAACTCTATAAAGCACATTAATAAAAATATACGATGTACTAAAGTAATCACACTCTGTTAAGTCCTGTTATATAAGAATTATAGCTGTGTGTGTGTGGTAGGTAGTCTTCTTCTGCTCCATACTTATGTAACCCAATCATTATAATGTCTGATTACTCTTCTCAATAAAAAGAATGATGCGGATAATAGTGAAAATAATAACGAGAGGAAAATAACTTGCTTCAAGCTTGTAAAGCGGTCAGATTCAGGGTCAATTGGACGGAGAAAAACCAAATGAAAGAATTTTTATTATCATGCCGGCAAGTTATTAGTAGTCCATAAGGTTTCATACATGTATTTTTCAGAAATATATATTCCAAATACATATAAATCTACTTATTATGTACGTACGTGAAATGCCACAAAACAAAATTTCAACATACCAGCAGAATCAATAGTATAATAATAATGTAATCTTTGTGTAGCCTTTCTTTCCCCTCTTTCTCTTCTCTCTGCCAATCTGACAACACACAACTGTCTAGTGTATAACGGAATACATGAAATATTACACTTTAATTCAACTTTGCTTATAAGGTGAAATGAAATGTATGTTTGCTAGTGTACAGATTTCATACAAAAAGTTATACGAAATTTGTCTCTAGACTATTTGAATTTCGTGAAAGAGAGAAAACTTGCTGACCAAAAAAGCGATTACAAATATAACGCATGTGCATGTATACGTGGATGTTGTTTGTTGTTGTATACTAATAAACTCAATGCTTTGTATGTACTACTTTTTGGGAATTAATGATACTTTCTCATGACAAAATCAACATAGGTTTTTATGTGCAAGGGAAATGAGAAAACATATCGGTATTCCAGCGAGTTAGTTAATTTAGGAGAAATGCCAGAATTTTTGGTTACTTGAGATAGAAGAACTGTCATAATATGTACAAAAGTTACGGCATTACATGCCACTACAGCATAATTTATATATCATAACATGATCCAGTTTTCTCTGATTACGTTTATAACAACAGAGCCCAACGAAATAATAAGCCCAAGTATTTTGTCCATGAGACAACCAAGTCAAAGCCAAAAGTTATGACGTATTCACATTTATTATATGAGCAAAACAATTTGCAAATTCTATTTTAACTTGTGTGAGTTAAAAATGTCAGATGTCATTCAGATCTAATCAAGTTTAAAACACTAGAAGCATTTGATTGCGTACTCAGGTTAGGATTACTATTTAGGCGCTACAAACAATCCAGATATTACTACAGGGTCCCACATTTAAACCATAATCATTAATATTAATGCCCTTAACATTGACTCTGCTCAAAATTGTATCCTTCACCCGTATATTAATTTTAAAATGTTTTGACGTCAGAAAGTCATAGCTTAAAACGAAATGAAATACGAATTTTCACCTCAGTTATCAGCACAATACCAAGAAACGAAGGTAGATTTGGTTTTGGTAGTTTTACACATGAAAAACGAAAAATATCTCACAACAGTTGACACTAGAGTAGCTAGCAAATGCCAAATGCAGTTGACATATTTTTTCATGTTTAAAAAATCAAGTCAATTTTCTTGCATTCATAGTATTTCCTGAACATTACTGTCAAATATGTGTGGTATTCCTGTATCTTTATCTCTCATGGGAAAACCTAGGGTATTTTCAGTTTGCTTACGTTCGACCTACTAAACCTGTCATTGTGATGAGGATGAAATACCAGCTTTCACCACACCAGTTTCTCTACATGCATATTATGCAACTTTATTGGGTATTTAACTGTAAATGCATTGGGTTGTATGAAACATATAAAAAGGATTGACAGAGAGATACGAGCCCAAGTAGAATCTCTTTTTGGAAGATTTTCTCAAACTTATAGAAAATACTTATGGAGAATCGGTGGGTTGAAGGGAAATGCAAAAATAGTTCTCAGAAAAGCAACTTGTCAGTTTTAAGTTTTTTCCAAAAATTGGATCCAATAAGCTGAGTCTTACTGCTTGTAGTATGGGAATGGAATCTATTCTAAAACGTAATAACAAATTCAACATAAATTCTAGGAGATAGCTATAAAACGATAAGACAAGTCAATCAGACTGTAAATACTTTCTTTCAATTCACTGTTTTTGTTTCTTTTCAAACAGTTTCTAGAATAAACCCATCAATCACTTCCATTTTACCATCAATGTGTAAATCCGGTGTGATGTAACATTTTCTCATTTCCTTGTACAAAATGTGTCACTGACTTTTGACTTGTGACATGTATTGCTAAATGTTAATACTGCTTGCTTTACTGTATTACTCTCATACTCTCTCCGGTGATTTGGAAAGAATGTAAGCGACCTAGACTTCCAAGTATGGCATCTTTTATTACTACAATAAACTGTGCTTGATACTGAATGTAAATGTAATCGAGTATCAATGAGCAGGTATAAATAAAAATATTAAAAGTCTTTATCATAATTTATACAATGATCATAAGTAAAACAGTATACGCTAGTTAAGAAGTCATTTGAGTAAAAATAATATGGTACTACCAATATAGCATTTACGTGGCTACTTCAATGTTCTCATCATTAACCATAACATAAAGCAGTATACAGCTTGATTCCAAATAATATACTACTATGTAATGTATAAGGTAATTTTAGATAGACTAAGAAACACACAGTTAATCAAAGTAGTCATAAATAAATATTATGCTACCCTTTATTGTGCTTTTATCTCATGACTATGACTATATTGATGTGCGAATTGCTTTCACCACAGCAGATAAACTATAGATTAATTTTTGTCATTTGACATATTTTAAAGTAGGGTATGTAAAAGTGTGTTACTGGAAATGCGAGTGTATAGACAAACCATTCATATATGTATTCACAATAACAATATATTTTACTTGGATAACATTATTAAAAATAATAAATTATGTATCATAAATCTGTAAAAAAACACTAACATAATGTGTATCTATTTGTAAAGTATATACTACACACTTAAATGCTGCATAGAAGTAGAATTAGAATAAATATTTACATAATTACTGTTAACGTTTGTATTAATGTAAGTAATATTATATTCAATGATACATACCAGGTTTTAATCGAAAAGAAGCCATTTTTGTCAACGTTTTTATTGTGCTCTGTTTTGTTATACGCTTTCTGTTTTACTTTCTATTTCTATGCACAAATTCAACATTTGAAAATAAAAATGAAAACTTGCGCCATTTTCTGTGATTTTTAACAAAAAATTGTAAGATTGTTATTATGTTGTTATTGTGTAAACGATGTAAGCAAAATGTATGTTGTTTATGTCGAGTTTTCATTGTCGGTAAACAAATTGGTGTAAGCTTACATCCTTATATGACGAATGAAAATTATAATGAATAAATAAATTATACATTGTGATGCATTCAATGCTTAAAACGTGTTTAAACTGCGTGATTTTTTTTTTTTTGAAAAGTCCATAAATCAACGAAAGGATCCTCACATGCATTTAGGTGGAACACTTTAGAAATTTAACAAAGAACCCAGGAATTCCCTGATGAATCTTAGATAGTTAGGACTAGAATGGGGTCCTAAAGATACGCAGCATCGAGCATATAACAAAAATCGATCCATCGGATGACTTATGACTACTAGGTATAAAGTTTTAAGAATCCATAATCTATTTCATAATACTTTGCTGAGATAACACCTTTCCACTTGCTAATATGCCATATTAAAAATTGCATTACATCTTCTGACAAAGCCGAACAAAACGCTCGCAGTCACCACAGTTAATTTTATATTCATACAAGTAGAACCTCACACCTTTAATCAGCCATGTGGTTAAAGCCAGTTTCAAACTAATTATCTGTTTAAGTTTTCTTTACATCCACAGGGAAAAATCCTTTTTAAAATTTAAATTAAAAAATCATTAGATGGGACACAAGGAATTGACAAACTCATGTTTCTTGCAGCGAACTAATGATAAAAAAGAAGATCAAAGCTTTTATCTTTTGTATTGCGCCTTCAGACGGCTAGGGAGTTTTAAGAAGAGTCATCAGTCTCTTCCATCATAACAGAAAATTATAATCTTCTATATTGAAGCCCAAATTACATAAGGATAAAAAGACTGGCTGTGATATAATGGTAGCAAGAATTCAAAGCATATTTTAGGAAAATGATGCATGTATTAAGGATGCTTTTCTGCATAAACCTTTTCTTTTGATTTCACATCGAAACTGCGAGACATACATTGAAAGTCATATCAAGCTCATCATAAATCGATGTTGTGGACTATTTTATACAAGTGTAAGGTTTACATAAATATATTTAATATAGAACAAAGTAATCGTGCTCGTGCTACCTTAAAGCATATTGCAAAATCATCGTTCTTCAAGACTATGTATTCTGCACGTAAGTCTCACATTGGGCTTAAGCCTTAAAATGTCGAATCTGCAATAAATCTTATATGTAACACCCTGTGAAATCCTTCACACTCCAGTAAAGTCAAATAAACAGGAGACTCTGAAATGAAAGGAAGCTCAAACTAATAATGAACAAAATGGTCGTGCGCCTAATATTGCTAGCCATTATTAGGTGAATCCGCAACAAGCTGACTACTTTACATGTTACATGTTATAACTTGCGGTATCGTACAACGCGATCCAAACTTCTTTGTTTGCAAGAAAAAGATTCAAAGGAAGTAATATGAACGCTACATGTACAGCTTCTCGAATTGAGATTTGTAAATAATTCCAGCCTAACTCTTGAATCGACAGAAATTTATCGAACTGGGCTAAGCAAAAGTCGTAAATTTGCTGAAATCAAAATAAATGGTTCAAAAGACAAACTCCAAGCTCTAACTATTTGTAAAGAAGTTTATAAGAAAATTCCAGGAAAACCGAAAATGCGATAGGCATGCTCAAACGTTATAATGTATTATGTGTCTATCAATAGTCAGGTTTTACTGCATCAACCATGTAGGCAAAGTAAATAACAATGTACTTAAGTGGGATAGCCGCGGGATTGTGTTACTAATGGTTCATTAGGAGTCTAAGATAGTCTAGCGTTATACCTTTTAAAGCAACTTTCTACTAAATTGTTATATTTAATCTTAGTTAATGTGCGGGTTACACAAGATAAAATCCACATCTTGACATAACAAGTGTAGTGACGTCTTACAATCAATTAAGTAGAGCTTCTTTATTTAATCACACTATTAGCAGAGAAGGTGGTGCAATTTTTTAAAACAAAGCTTAGATTACATAAATGAAATATGAAACCATTTAATGAGTCGTGTGACGTAACAAGGAAAAGTGTATGAAGTTATTCAACATTTCTCGTGGTGTGGGGCACCCTAAAATAGAAATGATAGAAATATCGATACCACAACTTCTTCATATAATTCTGATTGTAGAAAAAGAGGCATCAGTTTCGTTCAAAATACAACATTGGAAATTAAAAAGGTGATTCCATGTACCGTACTGTTTACACTACACTTCTACACATGCTTATATTTGCTAGAGGTTAATTCTTGATGATGACTCATGATATGTACTTCCAAATATTTCCAACCTGCTGTGAAATGTAAGCATACGCATTAAAGAAACACTAATCCCAAGCTTTCACTACACCTAGACAGGTCGAGAAATCATGGATCCTTGAGGAATTCTCATCTCCACATATGCATGACAGGTTTTTATGTGTTCGTGTATGATTTGGGAAATATCAGCTGAAACCGTTTTTTATTTGACATTATTCTTTCCAGATGGTTATAAAATGAACACCTTTACGCACGAAAACTCCATAAAAAGAAAGGTTGCACTGGGGAAAGTATGAATATTTAATGGGACATTTGAAGTTTAGGTACACACAAACTTGAACAAATCTTGCCATGCAGTGTGAAAGCTGGCATTTTTAATGGTTTATGTTGCGACAGGAAACTTTCATCATGTTTTTAGTACGCCATATCATTTCAATGTTGTTTGGTGCATATTTAAAAGCAGCAACACTCAGTTCGTTCCTCAATAAATTGCACATGTTCATTTTATTATATGCGCGAAATCTACAAGTCATGACTGACATCACGAATAATTGTCATTGACGCTAGTAAGTGTCAAGTGCACAGCCAAAGTTTTGTGAAACAGCGAGGAGCAGGCGTCTGGCGTGTGAAAAAAAATCTACTGAACTTGAGTGTTTTGTAATAATTGCCTCCACTTCAACTCAAGTGTCATTCGTTCTGGCTAAAGAGCTGAAAATAACTAAAAATGTATTTCATTTTGTGGTGCTATTTTCAATGTCCACTAGCCGTTTATGTTAAAAAGCAAATTACTTCCAGATCAACGATTTATTCCATCACCAGTTTACTCAAAATCTGCTGAAACCAACAGGCGTCTTCTAATATGGTGCTAGTTTGTTGGAAATTGTAATTTAGCCTCTAGTTCTGTCTATTGTGTTCTCAGTTCTAGAGCGTCAAGAATGAATTTCAGTTTATATTGCATATACGAAATGAGTTGGTATACTCCACTTAGTAAGCGCGTGTTCACAGAAATGATTATCCATCGGTGAGAAAAGACGTGCTATGAAGTGGTTGCTTTCGCCGTTCTGTTTGAAGTGGCTGGATCCATTACACCACTTTTAAAGCTTGTCAATCTTTTCGTCTATCCTACTGTGTGCATTGTAACAAGATTACACAAGCTAGTACCGGTTTGTCGAAACCGATGCTGATATGATGACAAAATCAACAATTCATGGCATTATAGATACTCTATACCATTTACTCTTTTTTACGGCTCGTTCTCCATTACAAACAGAAGCAAATATACGTACATATGGATGATATCTAGCAGGTGTAATGATGATAAAAACCTGGTGTATAAAAGCATAAAGTACTGAACGGATGCAAGTACAAGGGGCCTGATGCTCCCTAAAAGGGAGTAACATTTCCTGCTACTTGAAACTTCACATGCCATTCTCTCTCTCAAGTGGTAGAATCCCGTGAAAAGAAAGCAGCTGTAAATATGAACATGAAACTGGAGTTGGAAAGAGAGTGCAAAACAAATAGTACGCTATCAAAATGATTTCCAGAAACATCAAAGTAATTATTATTGGTTCCACAAAATCTTCTTGTGATAAAGCGTTCAGCATGCAAATTGGAATCTTACACCCTGAAAGAAAGTTTTGATATACTATACTCTTGACATTTTATCCTGGAATTGTACTTGTCAAATTCAGACCTATTTTTCTCCCTAAACAAAAACAAGACGTTATGTATGTAGTCCAGACTTACAGAGTATTGTACAAATTATAAAAATAGGATTTCATAATATCGCATATCCACCACTATCTTGAAATATGATTTTCCACATTTCACTTGAAAATGATGGGTGGTTTGTATTTCGCTGACGTAGATTGATCAAGTATCTCATAACAATACTGTGAACAATGAACATGACTTCCAAAGCTAGACATGATATTTTGTCAATATGCTAAGTGAAAAATGCAACATATGGCTATATGCACAGCCAATCAGTAACATTAAATTAAAAATTCCAACCCTTTCCTTCTTGGAACATACGTTGTTCTATGAGAGACTGCACGTGTAGTACTGAAAAATGAAGGGCAACAAAAGATAATTTTTGTATTACGTAATATGTGCTAGAATATAGTTGTCTGGTTTTCCAACATGACTTTTCCATGTTCAGTCAGTAAAGCAAAACCAAGTGCACCAAGCGGAAGCATGTGTCCATTTCTAAAGAGGTCATTTCCTATTCACATTCCTCTACTATTATTCGACTCGACGACTGCAACTTACTATCAAAAGGATTCTCACTGTCTTATCTTAACTCTTCCAGCCACCAGCATGAATATATGTTGCTGCTTTATTCCATATCGCTGTAATAGTTTTCAGTTGGTGCAACAACGGTCGTGTAAAATATTGCAATGCAACAATATCCAACAAAGGGAACGAAACATTGAAAGCAAATCCTACAAAAAATCGCATGGGTCAGAGTCAGAAGGTGGAATGTCTAGTGAATCGTACAGAACGATATGTTTTTAAAGGAAGGCCGCATGACTCCGTATTCCGTTTTCCTTTCCTTGTCAGTGAGTCGAAACCAAAAAGAATTTGAACATCATCCTTTCTTAACCTCAGCTTACATCTTCCATCTTCGCATTTTTACTTTTATCCATTCACTCGACAACGGCGACTTAACTTGCAATAGATTTTCAGTTGGAATAAATGATGGCTGAGGCTCCACTTTCTTCCAGACCTACTCGATGAAGCCGTTTTCCCTGTCGAGTGTCAACTTGTACTTTCATTTCATTTGAAAAACTGTAAAAAAAGTTTGCAGTGATCGAATAGGTGATTGCAAAATATAGATACAAAAAATTGGGTTTCTAAATGTATGTGGAGTGAAAGTGCGTTACATGTGATGCATCTCTATTTACCTTTTGTATAATAGTCACATTATTTTCTCAAGATGGATTATATATTGTGAAGTGTTTTATAAAATGTAATTTGTAATCATTACCACACCCGTCCGCAGCATGAGTCATGATCACTAGTCTTTACTGCATATAGACTTTTCCTCCTACGTGTGTACTAAGTCTACAGCTTTACAAATCGGTCTTCCGCATCAATTCGTTTTATTTCACCTATGTCATACGCACAAAAAGTTATATTACTGTAAATGCATACCATATACCGAGCGAATGATGTATTTGCGCAGTCAATGCGAAATAAAATAAAATTGACTTGAGTTTTTTTTTCTTCCAGTTTCCATCTGATAGTCAAGATAAGAAATAATTTACATATGTATTACACGGTCTATAAATAGAGGCTAGTAAGTTTGCAGTGTCTTCGTCTACTTTAATAGTAATAGAATAGCTCAACTTATACGAAGTACTTACTCCACTGCCGAAATAATATCATTCTCTCAAACACCAACCGTTTTTTATTACTTCGCTTTCTTCTCTAATGCAGACTTTCATTCGGACTTTCCAAGAAGACTCTTGGGGGCGAAGAAGGAGGTTTCATTTTGCCATTACATTATTTAAATATGTGTGTTGTTATTGTATGCGTGAATATTGTAGGAAACAATTTATGAAATTTGCAGTAAGCACCTCAACAGAAAATATTTTCAGTGTGACAAAAGCAGGCGATGACTACTTGTTTCACGCTAGAAGAAAATGTTGTCGATTGCTGGTTTTTTTATTAACACGAGCAAATATTATAATGCCATATGCTCACATTTCCAGTCAGAAAATTCACTTGTATGAAATATTTACAATCATAGCTCTGGTGTAGATGTGTTTTACATATTTACTACATAATGTACATACACACACGTGTAAGTTACATTTCCGTCGATGCCAAAAACATGAAAATACAAAAAACAGTGATCCAAAGCGGCATGTTGAGATTGCAATATTGTAGGTATGCATTTATTATGGTTGGCTATTTCAAACATCTAGAGGTTTCTCTTTTTTCTCCTTCATTGCTCTCTAAAGGGGTTTGAGTTTTTACCAAAGGCAATTTCGCATCAAAGGATCGAAGCTTTCACACAATAGCATATACGATGATAGAATTTTTTTCATATTCTTCCAACACATTCTTGGAGCATTGCAATACATAATTTAAGTTGTATCAACACGATGATGAGCTGAACAGAGATTTTACGGAATTAAAATGAAAAGAAGAACCATATGAATCTTACAAACATAGCGTTCAGTTGTTGATTATGAAATCATGCAGTGCAACAGGCTAAGAAAGCTGCAGTAATCGAGCTGTTAGAAAATTCGATTTTTTGCAAAGTGGTCTCTCAAAATGTTTTATACCAAAACTGGAAGTGGAACACACCTTTGAATTATCACAAGGTGTCAAATATTAGATACGCCATTACACAGGAAATATTTTGGCACGATATCAAACAGAGAAGGTCTATTGCTTGTTTCCCCGAACATTCAGAAATTGTGAATGGGACTGTCTTTCTTTCCTGAAAGCGAAAGAAAATGCTCTATGAATATTAATAGGAACAAATTTGTTTGTTTACTTCTTGTGCTTTTGCTCATTTTGTTACACAATACAGAAACGATTTTCTTCCCCTTCAACTTTTATCACAACATTTCAGAAATGTCTAATGGGTGCATGAAAAAGCACAATCATATCTCATATTGCTTTTGTTGTGTAGCACACCTTTTACCAGTGTAATTGATGTACTGTAGGCTTTTAAGATACGAAATTTCGAACACTCCCATTAAAATTAATTTCCTGTAATAGTGACATGCATTTTTATGATTTGTGCATATCTAGACAGCACAAAATCACTCGGTGACATTCTAGCTAAAGCTTAATTGCCCATTTTGCTAGGACAGCCCCTTCGTAAGTTCATAGAAAAAAGTAGCTGAAACTGATGATTTGTAGACGTAGGAATGTTAGCATGTGCGTCCAATTTTTTTCTACCTCTGACTTGCGTCATAGGATGGTTTGAAATTAAGGTGGGAGCAGTCAAATGTCTAACAACAGGTGTAAATAAGTTATTATTGACTGGGACACGCTTGTTAATCTACGCAGCTAAATGTCTCATTTATGACAAGACTAGGAAAGGCCAGAGATGTGTGCTAAGCACACATCCGAATTCTGGATATTGTAAATGATCGTAAAAATCATATTT
>JAQIXX010004593.1:0-15851 GCA_034700605.1 Willowsia nigromaculata
AGAAGCAGAGGATGTATGTCCCCCAGAAGTACGAGAGGATGATGCAGGTTCGGAAGTGCGAGGTGCAGGTGGTTTCATTGGTGCTACTGTTGCAGAAGATGACGTTCCATCTTCTTCAGCGGCTAGTGCAGCAGCAGCCTTTTGCTCTCTTCTTGCCAAAATCTGCATCTGTATTTCTGCATTATGTACTAAAAGCTGATCCTTTGTTGGTGTCTCCGCCTCCTTCATTAGTTTATCCAGCCAAGGACCACACTGTTCTTCAATGTTACTATAAATTTTATCAATGTAAGCAGAGTACTCTGAAACTGGAAGATCATGAGAGTCTCTCATGTGCGTCTTGATGCGTCGTCTCTGCATGAATTCCGCTTGGCAAACTGGACAAGCCACTTTGTGTCCTTGATGGACAATGCTGAGATGATCACGAAGTTGCTTCCGATTGATAATTTTCTCACAAAGCGGACAAATCCTTTTTGTGTTCACATTTAGTTCTTGAGAAGTGTTATAGTCAATTATCTCCACATCGTCGATATCTGCAGCAGAAGAGTTTTTCTTGGTGGGTTCACTCTTTTGTTGTTGTGGCGGTTGGCTTTTTCCACCATTTGGAATGTTCTTCGAGGAGCCTGCTGCAGCACCTGCAGAACTTGCTTCGGATGAGACCTCAGACTGCCTTTTGCGCTTTCTATGCTTTTTAGTCTCTTTATTGTCAGATCTATTACCTACTCCGTAGCCGCCATAACCATAATTTGTAGAGGATGATGAGGGATACAAGTCAGTTCTTCCTACAGCTGAAATAATGTCACGGCTATCTCGAACACCGTACATGCTCTCATGGTAGTGGCGAGCTTGCGCTCCCTGCTGAGCGGCAAGCATTTGCTGCTGATACTGGTAATTCATGGCGTTTGCGTACGGGTGTTGCGCTGCTGCCACATTAGGCACCATTACAGGTCGTTGATTGTAGCTGAGGGCTCCACCTCGTCCGCTGCCACGATCTCGTTCGCGCTGAGAAGAAACACTTGGGATTGATTTCGGTTTGGGCTGGTGACTTTTCTGCGATTGGCTGGATGATGTTGAAGAAGACGCCGGTTTCTTGGTTTCAGACTCTTCCTTGATCTTGGCGTTTGCTTGCTCTAAAAGTTTATCAAATATTTAACATTTCATTTGTAAAAGATGAGAAAGAGCAACATTGGTAAAACATATAAAACTAACCTTTTATCATTTTCAACAGCTCAATTAATTCGGCAGATTTGGCGCCTCGCTTTCCATCAATAATATCTTCACTGCCTTCGGAATCTTTTCCACCGAAACCCATGCTGACCAAATGTTCCCGATTTTTCAAGAACTTGTCGAAACTTTCAGCTAAATAAAAAACAAAGAAATGTTGTACAAGCCAGTCCTCATGCCAGTAAATGGTTTATTTTGATGGAATGAGATCAAAGCGTAATAAGAGCTTACAATATTCCACTTCGATGAAGTCTTCCAATACAGAGTGCCTTTCACTCAGCTCGAAAACAGCTCTTCGCAGTCTTTCAATCTCGTTGACAAGAATCCCTTTTTCATGATAACAATCACAGTTACAGCTTTGTCCATTTGCTCGCCGTTGTAGTGCTGGAGCTCCATTCTCAGGGCCATCGTTGACCACGCCTCCATCCTCTATTGTAGCGATATTATCTTCGCCTTCCCCTCCAGGTTGCACGAAATTGTTGACACTCACATCCAAAGAGAAATCCTCTTCTTCACTGTCATCCTCAGAAGAGCTGGATGAACTTTCGATATTGATCACTGGTGGTGGTGGAGCGATGCGCTTCCCAAACAGAGGATTTACGAGTAGTACCTCCTTCTTCTCAGTTTTAATTTTGGTGGGAACTTCGTCTCCACCCGAGTTTGCTTCATCCATTGGCTCTGGTTCTGGAGTTTTAAAAGTTTCTGTACAAATTGGAAAAGTTTGGTTTAATTATTATTTTATTACTATTTTACTTAAACGCTTACGTGTGGTGCTTTCACCGTCAGCCTTACCCTTCTCACTAGTACAGTCACCTCCATCATCCTCCTCCACCACAAGGAATCCGTCATCTGCTACATTTTCTACGTTCTCTTCCTTCCTATTGGAATCTATCGCACTTCCATTCTTGGATGACGTGTCGACCCCTGCTGGAGAATCAATGTCCATTACAGAAGATGCATTGCTTGTTTCATTATTTGCATTGGTGACCACTGAAGATGAGTTATTATCACCTTTTCCTTCTTCAGGTGAATCAGCCATTCTTTATCCCGTATTTTCCGTCCCCTCTTGGCTGCCTATAAAAGTATTTATTTAAATGCAATTATTATTATTCATCCCATAATCGTTTTATTTTTTAAGCTATTGTCTCCGAATTAGAATAGTAATTAGCACACTGAAAGAATCCTTACCTCCTTTGATATACAATGCAAATAATGGTAGAGAGGTCCTTAGTCCTTACAGGCTCCCTGCAGGGCCCTGTGCTGAAGGTATCTTGGTTGGTCAGCTGTCTTAATCGCCAGTAATTCAAATCCTGGATCCCGACAGTGAAAGTATTTTTAACTTCCGCTTGTCAATAGTTAACAACTCCTTACCATCCACGCTAGCTTACGCCCACTGCTTTAAACCTCACTAATTGGCTTAAATCTTTTGATTTAATTTCTCTCAATCAACCTTTTTACTTCTACTAATTCGCACTAGAAGGGCAATGACGTGTGGTGTGAATTGTGATGTGATGTGCTTGATGTGATCATAGTGCCGCAGGCCGCAACTTAGCATTTCACCCTTTACCGATAATCCTGTCTGTCTATGTAGTCGGTATATTCCCTGCCGTATATAACTAGTCCTGTCTGTTGTGTAGCAGCACCAGTAGCACAGTCTGTGTGGAGTAGAGGCAGAGGCTACAAAGCAAGACAAAACGATTTTGATATGTGCATCTTTTGTCCTTATGGAATTTGATCTATATGATTTTGAAGATCATTTCAACCATGATTTTTGGAGTGGTCTATTGGAGGGTCAGGGTGGAGAAAACATGAACTGACATGACATAACATTTAGTATTACGTGGGTTTGGGTATGCATGATTTGTTTCCAACAGACGACCAGTGTTTTCACAAGATGCATGAATTATATAAAAATACGAATGGAAGAATTCGAAATAGAGGTTGACAGGTTGATTCTGACACATATTATTTTACATAATTTGAAGTCTTTTATATATAAAGTCTTGAACTAAATGACAAGCACTTAACTAATACAATTGATTATAACAGTGACTTGATTGAAATTGAAAAGAAAGCACAAAACACACACTGAATATATCCATTTTTTAGTCGTTAAAAAGTTCAACGTTTAAAGTTGATAAACAAATACTACAACACAGAAGTTCAACGTTTAAAGTTGATAAACAAATACTACAACACAGAGACAGTTTTATGCGCTTTATGTGTTCGTATCTCTCCTCCTGATCCTGCTCTATGTTGTCGTCTTCATTTAACGCCTACGATTCTTCCCGCGTCCACCATGGTTCCTATTTCTCTTACGATGACGAGATGGGTTGCTGTATGGGGGATCTCTTCCTGGTCCGCCTGGTGGTCCCTGCCCTCCAGGTTTCTGTGCTCCAGTTGTTGAGGGACCTTCTTCGGGAGAATTATAATTTTCGGCTTGCTCTGAAACGCATTAATTTACAGGTAAAATAAAATTACAAGGGATTACAAGATATATATTAAGGTTAAGTTTAGAGGAGGGACTCACTCTTCACCAATTTTAACAAGTTAGCTAACTCCGTGGACTTTGCACTTCGACTGCCATCAATTTTATCGGTTTCCTCGTCTCCAAGTCCCATTACCTTCACTAAGCGTTCACGATTTTTCAAGAAAGTGTCAAAGTTGTCACCTATAAAAATGTACAAAATAAATCAAAACCTAGGATTTTCAAACAATTAAAAATCAATCTAATTTCTATGCACTTTATTTCTCACTACTTACCGTATTGGACCTCAATGAACTCTTCTAGAACTGATTGCCTACTGTTGAGCTTTTTAAAGACACCCTGCAATCTCTCGTTTTCAGCAATTAGCTCAGTAAGTGTGGCATCCTCATCCTTTTCTGTTGCAGTAGCTAGAAAAATTGTTAAATTCATATCTTCGTTAAATTCCTAACTCTACGATTGACGATGACACGACATTTAACCTGTCAACAACTTTTTAAAAAATTTAACCATTTTTTTGTACCATACCTGCCTTATTTGTTTCGTCGACATGCATTTTTTCTGGAGCTGATGATTCAACAACTCCAACACCTCCAAGATCCTCATCGACAGGTTCCTCTTTAACTTTCACTCCTTCTAAAACCTCCCCCGGTCCCGGTATCGGCTCAACCCCACCTAATACTACCCCTTCCCCTCCATTCGATTCTGCCATTTCGCATTCGCTTGTCATTCAACCAGAAAGAGATGGCATTGACGAACCAAAAATTAACGACGACGGCAGTAACGGGATTTAATTTAATGGTTCCTCAAAACTTATCAGTCAATTATCACAATCAACCCCTTCAGAAAACTACGATTGCTGTCGATGCGATAACAAGAATGACATTTAGTGATTTTTGGAAAATCAAGTGCATTTACATGTATTGAGATTGACTGGTCACATGGGCATGTAAACAAAAACACAAAAGCACCTGCTTTTAACAGTTTCTCTCTCCCTTTCCCCTCGTTTGTTTACTACACACTTGTTTGACCACTACTAGTGAGGTGCTGGACGTCTTGACGGCTTTTTTATCCATCCGTCTAAATGCATCTAAATGCATCTAGCCTTCCTTCCCACTGTTTTGGCTTTTGAGTTTTGGGGTAACGTGAGAATATATGGTATATAGATGTTTATACGAGAGTGCATTTACAAAAAGCCCTGACCTCACTCGAACATGAATGCACTCAGACAGGTGATTGCAAAACAAGCGACCAAACAAAAACTGACAACGCACAAGAGGTGAAGTTTATTTTTAGAATTAATTGTGGCGTGCTTTTGTGCTGATTGACTATGTCACTCTGTTTGGCATTTTTATTTAATGTTCTTGTGGCTGCGTTCTTTTAAAAACTTCACTTTAAAGTTGCATAAGTTCGATTGATAAAGCCGTGAATATCAAAATAATTTTTATTTCCAATAATTACAGTGTTGCGTTAAGTAAGTGGCTGTATATTTACTGAATAGTGCTAAGAATGAATAATTAATGACTGCAAATATTAATCTTGTTTTTATTCTCTCTGACCTTAGGTTTCAATATATTATGGCTGACGCTGGCAGTAATCCTGAGGGGGGAACTGTTCATGTGAGTAGTGATATCACTATTGCCACTGCTGAGGATATTCAGAATCAGGAGAATGAAAACAATGAAAACAGTTTGGTGGAGATTGAGGGGTCGAAAATGGAGGTGGATGGTGTTGCTGGAGGTGATGGAGGAGAGGCTGTGGCTGTTCTTGAAGCTGTTAATGCTGACAATATAGCGAAAGGGGAAAATCTTGATTCCATAGCAGAAGCCATCACTCAAAACTCAGAGGAACCACCAACTGCGGAAACAGTGCCGTCAGCTGAGGACAAGGGTAAACTGGATGAGGATGATGTGATTTTTGAGATTGAGGTGATTGCGGTGAAGGGGGAAGGATCTGCTGATGATGCTGTGACAAAGGAAGAATCTGTGGAAACTCTTGTCATTCCAGCAACAGCTCCATTAGCAGAAAACGCCTCAGCTACTAAAATCAACAGTACACAAATTAGTAGTGATGATGCAAGTGTTAAGAATGAGATGGAAGAGGAAGGAGACTCCTACATGGTCTTGGAAGAAGCGGATGGTGATGGTATGTATAATCTGAATATTTAAAATTAATGAAGGTAATAATTTTTCTAATACTTTGGCTGAGCTTTAAAGTGTACGTTTTTTGAAACTGCAGATAATGAAAGTGATACGTCAGATGATGAGGAGCTCACCGAAAACGAGCAATTACGAAAGGCTAACTTCAAATTGAGCGAAAGACTGGCACTTCTTGAAGAGTTTATCGAAGTGGAATTCTGTATGCTAATTTGCTTAACTATTTTTCATCATAAGAAATGAAATATTAGGAGGGCATACTTTTATATTTCTAGCGGATAAGTTTGGAAAATTCATGAAGAAACGATCACATCTTGTCGATGTGATGGGTTTCGGAGGGAAAAATGAAGACCTCAAATGCAATGGAAAGCGGAGTTCCAAGTCGTTGGAATTAGTTGGACTCCTGAAAATAGTTAACGGTAATGAGCAGTTATTAGTTATTGGGCTATTAAAAACTAATGTTTCTACAAAGTCTACAATACTCCTCAAACTCTACATAATTTTCATTTCAGAGCAAGCGAGATCAAACGGAATAAGTCGATCTCCTCGAAACTACACAAACTCTAGAGATCATTCAAATCGTGGAAATAGCTCTCCCCAAAAGAAACCTTCCACCTCCTCCGCCACAACCTCCTCCAAGGAAAAGCCAAAGGCTGATACAGCAAAAATCTCTGCCACAATAGAAGCAGACGCGAAACCAAGGCGTTGCCACAGGTGTCGGGCTACTGGTCATTTAGTACGTGAGTGTCCCCTCCCAATTGATCCAAGAGACAGGCGAATCATCTTACGAAAGGACTCGAGAAAAGAAAAGAAGGAAAGGGACCGCTTGGAAGGATTGCAGAATCCTCAGATCAAAGCCATGCGAGATAAGCGACGAAGGCTTACTAGAGCAATTAATCGTCAAAGAATCAAGTAATTCCTGATAATCGAAAATATTTTACGCTCCCTCTCATAGCCTCATCATGAGGACATTCCCTTGAGTTTCGAATATTTAGCTCATTGAATGTTTTTGTTTGATTTTATGCCCAAATTATTGTAGGTTTATTTTCATAAAATATTTAAGCATGATGAAGATTATGTTATGTATCACTGTTGTTTTTACAATGTAATTTACTCAAAATTGTATTTAATACTTTACAAAATTAAAAAAATCAAAATTAAAAAGGTTTAAGTAGAAAAGTCAAAGTTTTTGTCGTTTAGCATCCTTTATTTGCTCCCGTGCGGCTTTTCTTTTCTCCTGTTTCTCGTCGATTTTGTAATGGTACTTCTTGTAAGCTTTAGACAGTGTAGGGTCGGAGCCTTCTTCCGCCCTCAACTTTTCGTATCTCTCTGCAATTATCGCATTTACTTGAGGTGTACGACTGTCAGCGTGCTTATAGGGACATTCTTTCATCTCGTGAGACTCATCATAACATTTATGACATCTTTTGATGGGTTTCCTTCCAATGAATCCGGAATCAAAGTCGACATGAACTCTCAGTTCGGCAAGTTCCCGGGGAACGTTGGATTCATAACGGAGCCTTGCTTCACGATTACTTGGCCGATGCATTTGGGATTTTGAGCGTCTCCAATGAGCTAAAAATACATAATAGTTACAGTCATTAAATATTACCACCATCTGTGGAATGAAACACTAGTCTACTGTGAGTTTTAAGAAATTACCGTGAGCCAAGTTCATTAGCCGCATCAACTTGACATACTTTTCATTCTGTCTTCCTCCAGCAATATCTTCTTCAGTGTATCCCAAGACGTACATCATCCGTTCCCTATTGATCCTATGCTTTGTGAGCACTTCAGCTCCCAATTCAACTTCAAAGAACTCCAATAATATTTCCTGTCGCTCCCTCAGCTCCAGAATAGCCTTGCGGAGCATTTGATTCGATGAGATGAGGTACTTTCTTTTCCTGTCAGTTTCACTGATCTCCACACCACCCATTTCTGCAAAATAAAAATGTAAGTAAAGTTGTGCAAGTTTATTTTGTCAAGTAAAATGCACCAAAAATATTCCTCTTATTCCCTTTGCCAATGCTCAAAACTTTGACCTTCAATTTTCCCAAGGTTAAAAATCTCACCTTCTGCTCCGACGTCAGTATCAGGAGGGATTTCCGGTTCCACTTTCACCTCCACGTTAATCGCGTTTCCCTGTTCATTTGAAGCCATAGTTAATTTGCCACCGAATGCCAAATGCTGGTGAGAACTAAAACGCTACTGTTCGAAAAGCCTATTCTTTCAAGTCGAAAAACGCACAAACTCTTTTGCTTAACACTAACTGTTTGCCAATATATACCAATCACCTTCGACAGCCCGATTACAATAATTAGCATGCGTTTGTAGTTTAATTAAAAGTTATATATAGTTATTTAAAAAAATAAATACATGTGTTTTGCAGATTTGTAGATGCATGTAAATGTACGTATTTGTTTATACACAGGAAAGAAATGCTTGGAAATGTGTCGTGTCGTCTTATAAAAAATATTCGGCCTTTCCATAATGCCCCGTAAGACTATTATACGACGAAATGCTATTAATCAACATATTTAAGCTGACGAGTTTTCCTCATGTACTTATGCGATGCGACCGCGAGAGTTTTTGGGACAAAAACAATGGGTGCATTAAAGTTTAGACGAAAACAGCTGACAAGTCCAAAACTTGTCCACACAACAGTTTGCATCTGTATATTGACTTCAACAAAGTTATTATCGAATAGTGAAATATTTAAAAATTTTGAGTGTTGAGAAGGTTTTAGTGATTTTAATTTTGATCTCTTGAAGGGTAGAAATTAAGTTTCTGATTGCAGTGATACACTTCAGGAGAAAGACTAGAATTGGTAGTGATAGTGGAGCTGGAAACTTAAAAACAGATTTTAAAAGTGGATATTATGGATTTGGTTGGAATTGGTCATTAGTTAGTGACACTAATTATGCCGACCGATATCAACAACTTGACGGAGGGGTGGTTGGAGTTGGAGAGTGACCCGGGTAAATTTATCGTATCTTTTTCACAATTTTGACTGTATTCACAGTATTGATTTCTTGCATTTTACTAATTACACCTTTAAATTGATTTATGCATATTCAACTGTTTTTTGCAGGTTTGTTTACTCTTCTGCTGGAGGATTTTGGAGTGGAGGGAGTCCAAGTGGAGGAAATTTATGATCTCCAAAAGCCAATAGAAGGGCCCGTCTATGGCTTTATATTTTTGTTCAAATGGATTGAGGAGAGGAGGTCAAGGAGGAAAATTATTGAGGACTCGGATTCATTTGTGCGAGACGATAGTGTTGTTAACAATATATTCTTTGCTCAGCAGGTATTCCATGCGAATTCAAGTTTTCAAAATAAAACACTACCTCTGATTACTTCTGAATAGTTCCTCTAAAATTAAATTTTTGAAAATATTTAGATGGTTCCTAATAGCTGTGCGACTCATGCTCTGGTCTCAGTCCTTCTAAATTGTCCTAATCTTGGACTTGGGCAAACTCTCAATCGATTGAAGCAGTATTCGTCAGGCATGAGTCCTGAAAATAAGGTCTGAACTGATACCGTATAATTATTACCGTTTGCAGCTATCATAATTTCCTTCAATTTGTTATAATCATCTTATCTTTAATTATAAATAGGGCTGGGCAATCGGGAATACTCCAGAACTGGCCCGCTCCCACAACGCCCACGCAACAACTCAAGCGGCCAAGCCGAAAAACGAAAACAAGGCTCCCACCATCTCAACAGGTCGTTTCACCGGTGAAACCTTTCACTTTGTCAGCTACGTTCCCATAAATGGGCGTCTCTATGAGCTCGATGGACTCAAACCCTTTCCCATCGACCATGGTCCCTGGGACGAGAAGGAAGAGTGGACAGAACAATTCCGCAGAGTGATCACAGAGCGTCTTGGAATCGCCACGGGTGGGGAGCCATACCACGACATTCGTTTCAATCTCATGGCTGTTGTTCCTGACAAACGCGTATCCCTCATCCGGCGGGTCAAACTTTTGAAGACGAATCGAAACATCATTTTGGAATCTGTACAAAAAATAATTCAGTCAAGCATCACCGAAAAGGCGAATCAACTTGTGTCCACCAACTCCTTCAACTCCAGTCTTGATTCTTTGAATCTTCCCTCAGACTATGCGAACATGAGCAGCAAAGATATCAAAAAATTGGTCTCCGACATGACCAACACGGATGACTTTTACAATGAGCCAGGTATTCTTTTAATTTAAACTCATCATAATTGTCTCATTTGTTCCCACTCGGACTTCATGTAATATTTTTGAATTCACAGAAGACTGCAATGACGAAAAATCTGGACTAGATGCGGACGACCAGTGGCTCACAAAGTACCCACAGATATTTGAAAACCGGAAGTATGCTCCCAGGGATATGCTCGCGTTGTTGAAAAATCTGGACACAGAAATTGGCCAGTATGAGTCAATGCTAATTGATGAAATAGAGAAACGGAAGAAGTATAAGGTAGTCTCTTAGTTTTTTAAATTTAATATTTTATATTCATATGAGTTTTTAATGATGGTCGTTTTTATCCTCTGGATCGAATCAGATTGATGGCTGTCGCAGAACTCACGACTATAACGACTTCATCTGCACATTTTTGTCGATGCTAGCAGAGCAGGGGAAAGTGGCAGAGTTGGTAGAACAGCATTTAATTTTGCAAAAGCATCATGGCATATTAAGCGGAAAATCAGCCAGGTAAGTAGAACTTTCCATACTAGAGCATGAATATGGGGAATGAATTTTAATTGTCTGAGAACTGACATTTGCATTTAATTGTTGGTGATTACAGGCTTGGTAGCAGCAGCGACTCACATTCGGATAGAAAAAGGGCAAAGAATGTGCGCCATAATACAAGGAAACGGAAATGATTTTGTCCTTCTTATAAACTTATTTTCTAAAAATAAAACTTTTGATGACTGATTATGATTTGCTTGTTGTATATGAAATAATGATGTGTATTTCCTCTAGTGAACATGAATTAAATGTATGTTAAT
This sequence comes from Willowsia nigromaculata, assembly GCA_034700605.1. NCBI lineage: Eukaryota > Metazoa > Arthropoda > Collembola > Entomobryomorpha > Entomobryidae > Willowsia > Willowsia nigromaculata. The sequence continues at coordinate 10,862 of JAQIXX010004593.1, forward strand.
AGTTTTTTCTTTGTTTTATTGGTCCTTTATTTATTTTACATTTTGCAAGGTCTTGTCCTTTTACAGTAAATATTTGAATTGGGTACGGTTGAACCCTGAGTGAGAGCATTTGTGTACTAGTCACTCAGCTCTGAACACTTAAATGTGATTGTGTAATAAAATCTGATTCAAGAAGACAAGACACAAGAACAGTTAAAAATATACCATCTCTACATCAATAAAAACAACTAAAACGGAATACACAAAGTGCCGTACAAAAGTCAAAAGAAATCATAACAATATATTTATATCTGGCTAAGCAGTGATTAACTTATGACGATATACTTAAAAGTAAACTAAACAGTGTTCAAAATATCTTTTTTCTTTTCTTTTCATAACTTTCTGTTTATCATTAAAGTACATAGGATATGATGAATTGCGACTTTCAATCATTCTTTCTCGCGTGTCACTTAATAAGTCTATCGTCTCTTTCCTATATACATAAAGCTCTTTTTTTCGAATATTTTTCACACGAATAAATCTAACAATATAATATTTATTTATAACGACAAAAAACATTCAATAGCTGTAGAATACATCATATTCAATAACATAATTAGTGAGAAAGAAGGTTACAAATACAAAATTATTTATTTCTGAATCTTTACAGTGGTATTTAGAACGCAAGTACATTTATATAAATCTTGTTTAGAAAACGCTTTGTTCTTGAACTTCACATAAAATACCAGAAATCAGAATGCTATCAAGTATAAAGTAAGAAATTGCATTAAAAAGTAATTGTGCATGTGCATGTGAAAGTGAGAGATAATCCAAAAAGATTTGATTGTATTTGTCTACTCTATTACACAATATTGAAAAGCAAAGAAAATTTCAAATTAATACAAAATTCCACATTCCACCACCCACACTATAGTTGTGCGAATCACTGACAGTAAGATGGTCTAACCATTGGCTTAACTGAATTGAACACATAATGAATTGTCAAGTTTTCAAATCGATATCGATCAATAACTTCATCTAACTCTCCCCTTTCGCGGTTCCACGTTATACTTTTTGTGTATCTGCTACCTGTTACATATCAAAATAGTTACCCTACATAATAATTAAAGACCTTGCAGAATGAAGAATCTGAAGAAGAGTGCCTTGTATAATTTGACGGGAGTAGTAAGTAATTTGAAAAGCGAAGCTTATCAGTCTTCACCTCAAAAGTTAAGCTTCGGAAGTTTCAATAGAGGCTGCAGCTTCGAGTCTTTGGCATAGGCAACCCCGGTCACGTCATAGTACATTTTTTTTCTTGTGTGTGATTTGAAATGTTCTTCCATATTTTCTTTGTCAATGAAAACCTTTTCACATGTCAGAAGCTTACAGGGATATCTATCATCTTTTGAGTGTTCTTCGCTATGCTGTTGATAATCCTCCTTACTTTCAGGAATGTAATTACAATCCTCAAACTTGCACATGTGCTCTGTGTCATTAAAATCTGGAGCCTTGTTTATCTTTGGCCGACCCCGTTTCTTCTTTTCAGGTTTGGGAGGAGTATGATGAACTGCTGGTTCCAAACGAACCTCAAGATCTACAATAACGCATTGATTATTATCATTTACATTTGGGCCATTCGTATTACTATCACTGACCACATTGTTAACTTCGCTGCGATTTTGAGAAACTGTTGTAGGGTTCTTACTATCGTCATTCTCTCCCATTCTACTATTCGTTTCTGGGAAAACATTTCTGCACCGTTTGAATTTGATATGTCTCTTAAGACTTTTCTCAACCATTTTCATACCACAGATGTGACATTCAACCTTATTGGAATTATCGCTAACGGGCTTCACATTGCTTCCAGTCGTATTGTCATCTTCAACTTGACTATCATACTCGTCCTCAGTCTGACTGGCGTAGTTGAGCTCCTCTCCTCTATCCTTTGCGTCTTTTGCCTCTGGACAGCTTCGACGGATATGCTTGTTAAGGCTTGACTTTAACATTTCCTTGTTACAGTATTGGCAAGTCCTCTTCTCCTTCCTATTGTATGTTCCCTTGGAATAAGAACGCTTCCGTTTCGGGGGTTCCTCCATCTCCTCCGCCTCCGTCTGACTGTCATCTCCTTTATCATGCCCATTTAAAACTGGAGCACCAAATGTTTGGCATTGCATACTATTTTTGTGAGATTGCAAGTGTTTGAGAGACACTTCCTTCCCACAGTTATCACACGGTCCTCGCCCAGGCTTGCTTTGTAGCTGACCACTGCTGTTGGATATGGTTGGAGTGGAGGCCGCAGTTGTGGTGGTGCTAGTAGCCTGACTATTGCTGCATGATGGGAGAATATGTGTTGCATCAGGATCTTCATCTGCAGAAAGAACATCTGTGTCCACTGACTGATTGTCGGGTACATCGTTGTCATTCTGAGACAAGCGACTTCTTAGAATACTACCAGGAACGTAGATGTTATTTGCAGGAGGATCATCATCATCAATTTCATCATCAGAATGGCCGGTGGGCTTGGGACCAGGAGGGGGTACATACGGACATGGATTCCCACCCCGGCTTGTTCCTGCAACAGGGTGCTCCATCATTCCATTTTGGCGGTCTGGTTTAGATCGCTTCGGACTTTGGCGAGCCACTTCATCTTCAGAGTCACTGGAGGAGCTTTCGTATGTTCGTCTTGTAATGGTTCCGTCAGGGCCTTTCAAACTTATTTTGTGGATACGAGGATTTCTTTTCCTAAGGGTCCCATCGTTAGACGTGTTCCCTACTTTAACAGTTTTAATTTTGTCTTCGCCTGCAGGTACAGTCTGTTTTTCTTTCGCTTTCTCTGTAGTATCAGTTATTGCCTTAGTGTGTTGCATTTTTTTCGGTCGCCCACGTCCTCGTTTACTATTACTGACACTACTGCGAAATATTTCCACATTTTGTTGGGGTGGAGCTGTCTGATCGATTGGATTAGTTGGATCTTCAGCTGAGCTGTGAACCCCAGAAGAGATTTTCTTCTGACTGTCACCATTGTAAATGAAATTCTTGTCTCTGAACCGCTTGGGTGGACCTCTCTTTCGTTGCCCTTTGGTCGCCAAGCATCTCTTGTCATCAGAGTCACTTGCATCTGGCTCATCTTCTGCGGACGATTCGTCCATACAAGCCTCTTCATGCAAGCGTAGAGACTCTAATGATTCAACATACATTTGACACTTTTGGCAAATAAAAGGCTTCTTCGTTGCAGCCGCTCTCCTGGGCACAAGATGGTCCAACAATCTGGATTTTTGGAGGTTACCGTCTTCAGGCAGCGAGGGACTGATGTTTGACGTTTTAGGAGTTGAAGGATTGTTTGGAACTTCTTCCATATCTGCAACCACAGGAGTAATTCCTGGTACTGGCGCTGGTGGCCCCTCTAATTGCTCTACAACAGTAGTTGCATCTGCGTTGGTTGAAGTGACAGTAGTGGGTGGAGTTTTGGAAGCTGGGATAGCAGATGGAGAGGTTAAAACTGCAGTTGCTGGCGGAGGGTTTGAGATGCTAATAACTGCTGGAACAGTTGGGATGGTGGCAGATGAAGACTCCATAGTATCTACTGACGGCACTGGTACTGCAGAAGCAGCAACAGAGGCAGCATCCTCGAGAAGGACGATTTGCACTTGAGCTTCACTATCAATAGACTCATTGTCATCGTTGTCCGAACTGTAGATGTTCCCTGCAATAAGATTAATGAATAATTAAATTATGCAGATATAACCCATAATAGCCACATTAGAGCATGATATGCCTATCGCAAAAAAGCAAAAATAAAAAATAAAAAATCCTACTTGTCCCAGCAGTATTGGCACATACGACGGTAGGTTCATCGTTCCGCTCCATACGACTACTTTCTTGTGTAACACAGGGTACAAGCTTTGGTAGCGTGTCACTCGGAGAAGTAACTTAAAAAGCAAAACATACAATACTTACACACAAAAACCAAGCAAAAGAAAACGTGACACCTCATATTTACATTCAACTAATAATGACAAATATTCAGCACTTACGACTTGTTGTTAATGGATTTCCTTCACTTAAGGAGGACAGCATCCCGCTATCCGAGCTAGCATTTTCCACCAACATCGGAGGTTCAGGTGACACTGCAGTGCTTGAAAATTCTCCGCTCCTACTATCTTCAAAAGTATCACTCTCACTTACTGATGGGCATATAGTATGATCGACTTCTGCAGCATCTTGGCCTTCACAAGAAGATGCACATTCGGTCGTTGAGCATGATTCAGACGTAGATGGCGACGATGGAGAGGGATTATCCTCCAAATCAACAATACTTATTGTTTCAGCTGTTTCGGAGGAGCCCTCGGACCTAGTGCGTCCCTTTTGACAATCTTGATCTCGGACTATATCTTGACTATTTGTACCACTTTCTGTGTTGTCTTCAACTTGTTCGTCTTCTGACTCCACATCAACTATGATTAATTCATCACTTTGCTGACTTTCATCATTTAATCCAACTATATCGACTGTTTCAGTGTCATCAGCAGCATTTGAAAGCACTTCTTCGATGCTAGAATCTGGACGGGAACGGAACGTTATCGGCATCGGGTGTTTTCTGATTTTATTCGATTTGACTGGCCTTCCCACGTTCCTAGGTGGGGTGGGCATCTGCTGTACCTTGCGCTGAACCTTCTCCCCTGTTATTGGGTCCTTTTGCATTACCACTTGTTGATGGACGTTGACTGGGGGCTGTGCTTCTTGATAGGATTTGTTGTTGAGCTCATCTATACGTGCGAAAATTCCTGGTGAGGCGGTTGTAACAGGGACTTGGGTCGCAGATTTCCTTGCTGTTCTCTGTGCTGTTGAAAGATCTGCAGACTCTGAATTTGGTAAAACTGGAGCCGGACGCCTATTTATACGAACTTGTGGTACAGGTACTCCCATCAATGGCAATGGTGGATGATGTGCAATGGTCACACCACGATGATTTTTGGTCTTTGAAACTGCACGTGGGGGAACCTCTTCTTCG
>JAQIXX010004594.1:0-15821 GCA_034700605.1 Willowsia nigromaculata
GGTCTGAGTTTTTGTGACATCCCATGTTAAAGGGTACCCCCTTTCCTTTGTTTAAGGCGTGACATGGGGGGTGGGGGGTCCGAAATATCGGTTTTTTAGCGTGACGTACTAAATGGATGATCCCAGAGACCATTGAAGCACGAAGCAGATCAAAATGCAGATGAAAATCAATCGTCCTTTCATCATTAATTAGAAATTACAGAGAAAAACTTTTTTCAGCTGAGTTAATTTAATTTTTGTGTTTTTCTTCCACAAAGCAAAAATTATAATTATTTTATTCATACAAAGTTTTGGCTTTCATTTTCAAAAATATCATTCATTTATTCCACATCCCATCAAAAAAGCACTGTGGTATCTGCTTTAAAATCATTAAACCTACTTATTGATTCATTCCTCACACAAAATGAGTTTCTTTCTGAATGAAAGATGAAAGGAAAAAAATAAAGTGGTTATGTTTTTGAAGGTTTGATAAAACTTCTGACTCCTTTCACTTGCATCACCTTCCATTATTTTTTGTGGCTTAATATAATATACAAACAAGGTATATAACACCTCATTTTTTAGCTTAGTAAAGCACTAAAAACTTCATAAAGATTGAAGATTTGGTAGTACAAAAGTAGTTTTGTTCATAGCCAGCAGCGGTGCTCCATTGCTCCATATACTTAATGTACACGGCCCGACGTTGGCACTTTTTTTATGGGAGCATAAATGCGGACGGCGATGTTCTAGAGTATTAAATGGAAAATGTAGTTATGAGGATGAACTAACATCAAACATGAATGTTAGAGGCTTTACTTTTCTTCTCCTGTCAACATGCATGCCAGCCAGCTGCCAATAGATTGTAATAATGAAGTTTCATTGAATCCATCAAAAGATTTATTGTGTCAATGTTCTCTGAGTTTGATACGTTGATTTTGGCTAGTTTCAAGCCTTGTTTACGTTTTGATGAAGATGTATGTAGTAGTAGTGAGTTGACAATTACCCTCATTATCACTTCAAACCCTGGAATGAGCTGATATTACGGCCTATTATATAGGCAATAGAACGTTATGCGTAGTATCGTGGTGTAGCCATTTGAGCACATAATACTCCTAAAATGGATAACGTGATAAAAAGAAATTACCTATCCATGAACGACTATAGTGGTGGTGGTGACGATGATGATGGGTGGCATGGCAGGCAGGGAATCATGGCATGGCATAATATACTTTGAGCAGTAATGGATCATGCAACTTTCAAATAAAAACTGAGATATTCTCTCGTTGATGGAGTGACAACATCATTCCTTTTTAAGCAGTCGATGGCTATGTGTTCGTTATATACAGAGAGACAACAAGGAAATGCACGTAACTTCAACAAAATGAAAATCGGTAGATGCTGCAGTGTTTTTGATAGTAATTTAGTTAGGTGCTTATAAAGCCTAGAGGAAATGGTATACGGGTTCAGTTAAAGATTGTGATGAGCGCCCAATTCCAGTTCACTGTGCTCCCTTCACTCCCACTGATTAAGTCATAATATTGCTTCTAAAAACTTGGGCTGCTGGAGATAAAGCGGAAAATTTATTTCCTGGAACACTCACCTATTAGCAGGAAAAGGATGTAAAATCTGTATACGAAATCACTATGAACTAAATAGAGAACTATGTAGGTTTACAAATGTTTTCGTGATTAGATACTCACGTGAAGCCAGACACAGCAAGGAATTTCACAAATAAATTAAACTAATCTACATTCAAACTACTTAAATGAAAACATGAGAGCATGACAAGTAAATACTACTAATGACTCTGTACAATGTTTATATATGTTCATGTATTTATAAAATACCAAGAAAGGTTGTGATTTGATCTCTGCTTATTACTTTAATGAGCAGAGTAGAGTTCATGAAATACATTAAAAACGTAATTATAAACACAGAAAAAGGAGAAAATTATTTACATTTTTTGGATAAATGTCATATATTCTTTTGAACCATAAATGAATTTATATTTAGATGTATTGACAAGCCTAAAATACTGGGAAGATAGTGGGATTGAAAAGACAATTGAAATAGTTGCAACGTAGTATGCTAATCTACTGTCACGAAAACAAACTCTTGATCTGATATGCTGTATAGGATTTCCACTGTCTATTCTTTGCTAATTCACACCATTTATTCGTGGAACGTTTATATTGTATCTAATTCTACTAGAAGCAAAGTCTCATTAAACACTCAATCATTCACTGATTGTTTTTGCGAGATCGAATCGTACAACATGAAAATGCATACTCATACACAGCAATTCTTATTGTTGTTTTCAATGTGCACATCATTCCTTCAGTCAACATAGCCCAGCAGGAGGTCGGTTTACCATTAATCGTCCGCAAGTTTGTATTTTGTTACTTTCACTATCAATGCAACATAATAGCACTGCAGTCGAACGGTATGCTAATCAACTGAATACAAATCGTTGAAACAATGATAATATGATCATTTACAAACAATGGCAGCCAATAACAGGCGGGATGAAAGGAATATTATAATGTTGCATATGAGCATTTTGAACATTCAATTAGAGAGAATACATGCATATAAAAACACATCAACGACTAATGCTGCGCGACTTATCGTGAAGAATTTAGCAACATTCATTAAATATTCCCATAAGAATGAGAGCTGAGCACACGCACATTCTGAATAAGTACTAGAGCAGGTGTGCCATCAGCGTTGCTGCGTTAAATGCTAATGAGCATCTAACAAATGTTTCGTGCACATCGCAATTCTCAATGCGTTAGGATTTTTTATCTTCGTATTTACAGCCAGTCGAATTTCATGTTCGCATCATCATTATGTGCATTTAAAGCCCTTAGATCAGATCAGAGATCACATCAGGTAAATTCCTCCTCCACCAATAAAGTTCGTGCAAAGTTACATTCTGATCTATTTAACTCTTCACATATTCGCATACACCTCTTCCAAGTTTATTATTCATTACAACTAATCTAATAGAGTAAAGTGTCAATAAAATTCTTCCCCTAATCTCCAAGTTGGTTCAGCCAAAAGTGAAAAGTCAAATGAAACTTTCTTCTCTAATCGCATTTTGGCTGACAACTTAATTGATATTTGCATAAAAGAATACAATGTTGTAACAAAATGTATTTCATGCAGTAAAAGCATCAATCCCATTTCCACCTTATCACCCTTCAAGCGATTGCTGCGAAGAAAATCTCTAAAGATTTCCTTTTTACTTCTCTCACATTTTTTTGTACTTTTTCTATATGCAATCATGCGACTATCTTCAGATTTTTCCTATTGTATTCTAATTCAATTTTATCTAATCCCTCTTGATACTCTCACGTCTTCATAAATCTGCATTCTCCTGTATCAAGATCATGATCTCTAAACTTTAACATAATAATATCCCAAAAGCACTGCATAAAAGACAAAGAGCCATTTGCCAGTGCCTGTACACCCAGTGAATACAATGGATAGAATGGGTACTCGATATATTGCTACATTGTTATTTTATCCAAAGTCAATTTATAAAATTGTAATTCGCAGGAGTCTCTGTATTTCAAATGTTAAGCTCTCTTCTTACTACTCTACCGACGTTTTATGGTTCCAAAGCATCCTGGCAATACGAAACACTGAAGAGTTTCGTTTCGTTCATGTGCGGCTAAAAATCAGGATGCCAACACTGTCATTCCCACTTCTCAAATACGTATCACATCGAATACCCTAAAGTGTAGTCGCAGTCCACAAAGCAGGCATGCGTATGCATACTAAATAGGATTGCGGATGTAACATCGCATTTCACATTGTCTCACCTTCCATCTCATCGTGATTGCCTATTTATATTTGCTCCTGATGTATCCCAGAGATATATGCAGACAACAATATAATAAACCTTAGTTAAAGGGATATAAACACGCAGCCGCCTGACAATAATTGAGATTAGAGAATGAAATTGCATGAACGATTAACGTTAGGGAGGTGTTGTGTCCACAGGGAAAGGTAAGACGGACAAATAATATATACCTAAATTCCTCTGGTTCTAATACCTATCAAATAGCAAAACAATATCAAATATCGAGCTTTTGAACGAACATCAAATCATTATCGTCACATCCATCACTACATACATTATGCGCCCTTTTCCATTCAAAGAAATGTGTATTAAAGAAAAGAAAAAAAACTACCATTACATATTCAACTCTTTTACTACAACCAATCACATCCGTCATTTAACAATCTTGGCATTAATGTGGAATTGGCATGAAAAGGAATGTCTAATCTAGCGAATGTAAAGCTGAGACAAGATATTCTAACTGATCACGATTTACACAACTTCTGCTATTCTCTGATGCTCAACGCTCCTGGTTTTTGGATATACAACATAGATTGATTGACTTTTATCGATCGCTTCAAAACTTTTTAAAACACTGCTGCTGCTAGTGACTCCTGTGCTAGCCTCTTTCCGCCAATCTTCATTGTCATCTTAATCACTCACTCTTCAATTACAATCAAGTCAAGTTACAACAAAAAGAAAAGGAGGATCACAGCAAGGTAACCTTGAGTTGGCCTCATGTCTGTGTATCTTTTTTGTATGCTTTCTTTTACAGAGTAAATTTGAGAAAGAAGACGGGTGCTCAGTGCTCACGTACACATAACCGCAACAAAATACAAATCCCATAACTGCAGACTGCATTGAATGTGTACAAATGTATTCATTTATGGAAAAACAACTATTTTCTTTCGTATAAAATGAATAAGAAAATCAGTGATGATGTTGTTTGAAACAATTTCAGACACTAAAAACAGCACTGATTATCATCATCGTGTACTGCAAAGAATGTGTGACGAAGCATTACGATCGTTGTTAATGAATACGAAAGAAAACCTCCCGAGGCGATAATGGCTGAATACGAAGCAGAACTCCGGGCGACATGTCAAATGTAAATGCAAAAGCAACAACGCTCGAACTCTAACGTATTTCTTCTAACGCTCCATTAAACTCATTCCTCAGCTGGAATCAAGAGAGGAGAGACTCGATAGAAAGGAGAAAAAAATTGAGTTTTGTCATGTTGAGTTTACACTTTTCCTCGCGACTCATATGTGCATTTCACATTTTCTCTGCAAAAACTAAACCTTCTTTTGGTGGTAGGTTTTGTGGTTGGTGGGAAATATTTGTAGCATGATAGATTGAAACGTCATTCTATATGCCTATCATTTTTATAAGGAGCAAATTGCCAGAGTGGCAGAAATATCAGAAAGAAAGAGGACGGGGACACACCAAGAATAGAACTCTTTATATTCATACAATAATAGTTGGTATAGATGTCTTCAATTATTTATATGGCCATGTTATTCTATTTTTTCTATATGTGGTAGCATGACAATACATGAAGATGAAGAATATATATAAAAGGAAGTGGGAGCAGAGAGAGAGACCTCCCGTAGGCTAAAGAATGCTCGTCGAATCATTGATCATTAAAAAACATGAGATCGCAGCTTATAGCATTATACGCTTTGCAATATTAACATTATCCGCAATGGCAGAGATACATTCATATAAATACATGCATATATAGATTCTATTTATCACGACGACAATCCTCAGGCTGGTCTCTTTTTTAATGTATAAGAAAGAAGAAAAAATCCTTCAGCAACAATAAAAACTGCAGTTATTCATCTTCTTGAAGCACCAAGTTACTCAGACCGAATAGAGCAGAAAAAAAGACATGATATGTAGTGACTAGTGACGGTACGCTTAGTACATTGCGGGTGGAGGTGAATATAGTGGCATAGAACAATTTACTGTGAAGGAGATAAATTCAGCGGGGACAATAACCTTTCACCTGGACGTCTCACTACTCTCACTCTCATTATATCCACCTCACACATCTAGCACATAAGGCACCACCCTGTGCACTGTGTGGCACAGTGACACCGATGATACCATCGTCGAAAATTGGAGATCAGAAGAGCTACAAAGAATCCATTTCAAGCTTAATTTTCTCTTGACAAGACACTATCCACTATAAACGCAACGAAATAAAGAAGATAAACGCACACAAAATTGGTAATGGGACACTGATGGTGTGACAAGCGTTCTCAACAACTCGCCCAAAAAGCAACTTCCAACACTATCAAGGCATAAATTAACAGGCAAAATTGGTGACCACACTGTATAGTGATGATGAAATTACTGTCCTTTTCTTTCCCTGATCAGAGACACTTTCATAGAAGGAGATCGACTAGTGTGCAGAATACAAAAGTGGTGGATCGTTGCTGGTGCAGACTAATGATACGGCAAGATCCTCACACACACAAGGAAAACATTCAGTAACAGCCGTGTTCTCGTTCTCACAAACGATCATGTCATGTCAGGAGACTCTTTCTCTCACTCCCTCGCCTCAAAGCAAGAAAAGTAGGCTGCCATCAAAATACCGTCCTATCAAGCAAAATATTAGCCGCCTCTTTCAACAACAATGGTAAAATCTTTTACATCCTGAAACGGTAAGAAAATATCAGCATGCTGACAGAATAAATATTTTACACTAGTATCACGCAGTTCTATATTGCAGCCCTGCAATTATAAACCGAATCAGAGATTCACACTATAAAAGCTACGATATGATATGGTTTTTAGTTATGTCAAACATTACGCATTCAATTCACGAGCGGGAGCGTGTGACACCTACAAAATCACAAAAATTTACCCAAATAGGGACACGAGAAAGGAGATCAAATATGGTTCTGCATGTGTTCATTTCACGTGGTACAATTTACTCATCTTAACGCACTTCATTTCCCATTTTGATTACTACACACAGACGAACGAAAAGTAACACTGGGGTATTCACATGTATGCAGTGAAGTGTGAACTAAAGGACATATCAACATATCTAAAAACCTACAACAAATTCATTTGCAAAACAAAAAAGGAAGCAAAAACGGGTTGCTGCGAAATTGAAACGAAATTAGGAAGTAGGACAATTCAAAAGCTTGTGAAGTCTTGAAAACCCCCATAGCAATAATGTAACAAAATCAAGCAAACGGCATGTCTTTATGCACCAAGAACGGTAAATGTCATAATAGCAACATGGTTAGGTATATGTGCAAGCAACTTGAAGAATATGCCGAAAGGATTGAAAATGGGGATTAGGGAAAAGTACTGAGCAAACTGGAGTAAAACATGGTTCTTCCATGTTCCTTTTGTCTTTATTTTATACTTTTCCTGTATGCTTAACCTTAGATCGATACAAGAAACTGTGTGCAAAGAGGATGAAGTGGCCGTACATATTTAGATATTCCTATTCCCCACTACTACTAGTGCGATGTACAATAGGTAGACATAGAAAATTTTTGTGAATAGAAAAAGTTCGTTATTTCTTCCTTCTCGTTTCTTATTCTGTGACTGAAGCGGCATAAGTCTAAAATCACAATAGTAAATAGTGAGGACGAATGAAAGAGCTTTCGACTTTCGAGTAGAAATTCTTCCTGTTCCCGTAACACACACGTACATATACATATTCGCAACAACAAGCGTGTACTGAAGAGTCACGGATTTTTCGACTCTTGCCCAGAGCAAATAATGTTGCAAAAGAAAACAAAAGTCAGCGAGACTGAGTGAGTGCGTGAACGAGGATGGTTGTTCATCGGTAATAAATATAAATCTCGTTGTTGCTGGTTCAAGTATCTTGTTTCTTTTTTTTCATCCTTTCAAACCGACTACAGTATTCGTTTCTTCTGACGAATATACCTTATTTCTTCTTTGTTGATTCTAGTGGCCGATACGACGAGTAAAAGAGAGACGAAACAAGCAGCAGGCACAACAAAGGGAAAAGTTATTGTCGTACATTAATCACTCTGTACAAAAGACATACATCAGCAGATCAGAAACTTGTTACCATAGTACTGTATAACATTAAGCCGCCAACCAACAAACCAACCAAGCGTCACCACTCCGGCTACGCTATCTGAGAACTATCTTGGTGGCAATACTTGTCTCCTTGATTCTATTACTTGACGACGACGACACTGACTCTGACATGTTCAATGTAGCTATCCGTCACCAGAAAAACGATTTCTGGCTGAGGCTCAAACACCAGTACAACATCATTTTATTCTCTAGCACACAAGGAAAGGAATATAAGAAAGCTGTAATCCAAATCAAACCGGAACTGTACCACCGGACGGACTATCGCAATAAGTGCAGCAACTGCCAATTTTGTATTGATGACAAAAAGTCTTCTCTTCTTCCAATCACTGTTCTTCCTTCATTCCAAGAAACCCTGTTTTCAAACTTCTCTCAATGACCAAAGCCCTAAGAAACAAATCTCTAAATTTCCTTTGTAGCTCCTTCCTCTCCTCTTACACAAATATGACCAGAATGAAAAGCTTTCATATATACATAACTAGTCATAAATGTAAATACAATTTTGTTACAATAAAAAGCGGATTAAATTCTTGGTCCACATTGATTTTCGTTTTGCTTTTACATTTTAAATGTCGTTACCTTCCTTGCTTTCATTTTGTAGCAAACATGATACGTTAGCGTTCATGGGAAGGAAAAGAGAAAACCTAAACAGAATTCAAATCTCTAAAGATTTACTTTGAAACTTGCCCATACACAACACACACTTATTTCTCAGAAGAGAAGTTCTCATTTGTAAGCCTTCTTTCTGTAAGAACTATATAGGTAGTCCTTTTTTGAGAATGAGAAGCATTTTTGACAAAGGCCAGTAATCACAAAAGGATAATGCGTTCAGTAAAAAATACATATATAGTTAGTGTACACGAAAAACATTTTTATGTGCGTAATGACGAGTGTTTATACCTAGTTAGTGGACCAATCCCAGACTATCTTGATCACAAACAAAAAGTGAATGTGCTGTATAACTGCTCACATCTAACAAAGAAGGAGGGGACTTATAAAAATGTAGACAATCTCTTTAAAGTCCTCATGTATATTTATTGTTGGCACCAATGCCAGTTTTATACTAAAAGAGGGAGAAGACAACGAGCAAAGGCGACCAACGAAAAAGCACTTAGGATTTAGGTTTGACATCATTCAAAAGATTGTCTTGAGAATAAAACGAAGGGAGAAGACCTTGAGTGAGCAACAGTATAGCCGTTTCTCCCCTCAAGAACTAACCAGGGATTTTTGTCCAACACTATAGTAGATGCCTATTTCCCCTAACAAAGGCAATTTTATTTACTTACACTTGCATGCGCAACCGTGCACTTCCTTTTTCAGTTTTTTCTTGATGTCGCATTCATAAAATAAAAACCAGGGCTATATGCCCACTCCTAATCCTAATCAACGTCATCAACAACGTCTTATAAAGATTTATACACATAGCATACAATCGTGGTGTGTCATATTGTTTGATCTGAGGAAAGGCTCTTTTCTCTTAATATTTCCAGAAATAAAACGAAGAAATCAGACAAACGACTCTCTTACATACGCACAGAGATGAAAAAGTAGTTAGGAAGAAGCTCGTATGTGTGTATTCAACAAGAACACTAACAGTACGACAATATATCGCGCACAAAAGTAGGAACAGTAGTTAATATTAATGATATGCATATTCTTGGTATACTATGTTGCTTATTTATTTTGCAAATCCTCTTTTGCTTGTCTTTCCTTTTAACTTTACTTTGGTTCTACTTTGGCTTCTTCCCATCATCATTTACCTGGAGATCAAAGGTGCTCCTGAATAAATGATGTGCTCTCACTCCATCCTTCTCATGTGTGTGTATCCATTCATGTTACTTGTCTTTTTGAGAGAAAAAAGGAGAGGTTTACTTCACCTGTTCCATTCAAAAGGGTAAGAGGGAAGACATAATAAAAAGTGGAGGGATTGTGAACAGCAGTCGAATATAATAGTTGAAAGAGAAAAAATACAATAATAATGCAATCGTACAACAGCAAAAAATGAATAGGATTCTCAGAAGGGGCAACCCGTGCGCGGTGAAAGTTCGAGATACGCATTATGTAACTTTATATACTCATTCATTTCTCCCTTTAAAAACACTATTTGTATTGACTGATGAAGGAGGAATAAAGATAAAATTTTGGGGACACGAGCAGCACGACAGACTTAATTTCAGTCGTGATCACGGGTGTACACACTGAGATGTGTAGCCCAGTACTAACAAAGACGTACCTTCTCCATTCTCCATGAATCCATATTCCCAAAGGCAGAAAAGGACTTTGTACAATATGATAAAATTTTGAAGAAGCTATGAACCTTCAGTAATAGCTAAGGGGGTTTCCTTGCAACTCTGGTTTGATCTTTGATCTTCTAAAATCCAGAGCTTATATAATAAAATAAATAATTCTTCCATTACTTAATTAAGTAAATGCTTCCTAGTACCTACTCCTGAACGAAAAGATTCTCAGTAGCAGAGTCAAAAGTGATTGTCTTTTATTCTAGCGCAACCATCCTTCAGCAAATTAAAGCCGGAAATTTAAATCTATATGGACGCATACTTTTAAGTATTTTAGTCAAAAATCTTGCTTTTACGAGCCAGCTAATCTAAGCATTTATCATTGCAAGAAATCTGGTTTGATTTAGTATCAAGGTCTCGGCACTTCGGCAGATTTGAACCTATCTTCATCACAACATTATTTCATACAGGAATACATACAATGCCAATATAGCAAACTTCCATACTTCTATTAATTCTCTAAATTTTTATTATTCAGTATGTCTGCATGATTAAAATTAAGATATACATATATACAATGTTTCAAAAAAGCCATGGTACTACAATAAATTCATCTGCTGTGTGTTAATTTCTACAACGCAAAGACAGTTTTTTGTTTGATTGTGTTTTCCTTTTCTCCTCTAAATCGTTATTAAACTGCAAAGAAAGAGGCAGATCGCAAAGAAGCAAAATCTCTGTTCTCTTGGCTAGTTTGCCAAATTTAAAAACAGAATCCCATCCTTTTTAAGCATACAAGGGTGACGTGAAAAGTAATTTCATATGAAAAATGTACAGTGCCCTTGTCGGTGTGTCACATTTTAAGCCTGTAAACACAGTTAAAATATCTGCACGAACATCATATTATGTCTCATCGGATCGGATTATGGAAATGAAAACAATTTAAAAGTTCAAACAATTCAGTGTAATAGAGCACGTATTACATTGTACTTGCAACGAGCCAACGAGCTCATACACGTTTAAAAAAATACATTTCATGTGCATTAAATAAGACATTCAAGCATATTCAACAAGATTGAAAAATCTTGGCAAATTCAAAAGAATTCACAAAATTGTGTCTTTGTATTTCTGTACATATGGCCATTGTAACTTCCCAGGTAACATAACTAATGTCTGATGCAACGAGTTTACGATTTACGACACTTATCGCTTAAAAACCGTGTAGCTATGGTATTGATTCATAAAAATGTCTTCGTTAGCAATAACTTTTGATGATTAGGCAAAAACAAGCACTTAAACATTGCATTCGGTACTGAGAAATGTACTCCCGAAACTAGACTACACTTGTGTATTTCAGGTAGTTCCAGAAACGCTATATTAAACAAACTTTTTCTCTTTATATGCTGTTACAGTTTATAGAATGATTTGAGCTTGAGCACCGTTTCTTCTTGGAGATCGCAAAATTGAGTACGAAAAGAGCCGTCGGATTCAAAAAGTACATACAAAGTTCTCAGTTCTTGTTACATGAAAAATGTCTACATATTTTTATTTTACAAGATATTACTCAAATAAACATTTTTTCATGATCGTCGAATATATAGGTGTATAAGTACATGCATGAATTTTGATGAAAGGTGGTGTGTGCAATATGATCTCAGATATTTTCAGAACCGCTGTGCCATATCTTTATCGCTTGTCATGTTATGCTATAATTGTCAAAATATCACCCGTTCAATTTGATACGCTTCACTTTTAAAGCCGCTTGACTACCTACACCTCTATTGCGTACATACAACTATTCAATATCTCTGTATTACACACACTTGGCATTAGAAACATTACACCTTTTCTCGTCCCACTTCTACTACTACCTATACAAAAGTACACATCTATGTAGATCGCTTCATCTTTCTTTCCATTTTTATGCATTCTACCACTTTGCTTTTCCATTTTTTTTACAAAACTTGAAAATATTGTATTACATTTTCTTCATTTCGTATAATACAAAATATACTCCCATCGCACTCTGAATTTTGCTAGCATGCAAACATCTCACTTTTATTACGAATATTACTTTCCGCCGCTAGTATTCCTATTGCTTTTGATAAACGATCAGCAAGTGAACCATCATCTCATATGAAATGTTTAAATTTACAAATGAATGAATGTATCAAAGTTAACAACACATTTCCTCTTTGAATACTGCCACATTTCCCCTTCACTTTCCTCATACGAATACGTTTGCATTTCTACCATACATGTGCTCCATTATTATCCAAACCAGAACCATAAGTGTCATATAGTCATGGCATGTTAGGAAAAGGACAACCAATACTACAATTCAATCACAATGCCAATACTACACTGGCATTTGCTATCTATTGCGTGTTTATACACGATTGTGAGAAATGGTTGTGTGTGAGAAATAAACGATCATTGCAGCATTAAAGTGTACTAATATTAACGTATGCTATAAAAGGTACTGAATATTTAATGGCGAGCTTCGTGTTGGTGTGAAACTGTGAGAAGTCATAGGCATCCCTTTTAGGTAGTAAAACCGAATATATATTTATAGTTAGAAAGATACAGACATTTCGGTTCATCAAGTCATTTCAAAGCCAGTTTTACTGATCAATGTGCACACACAAGCATGCATGCGACATTCGAATTGCCATCATTCTCAATTCCAATATCCAATTGAACCATTTACAGTCGTCGTTCCAAAGTTAGGCTAGACATGAGAAGCAACCAGTGAGTTTGGCCGGTGAAAGAGTGGTAGTAATTTAGTGCATAGGGAAAATCAGTATATACGAGACGAAAATGCGAGACATGGCTACAAAAAAAAGTTGTAGCAGTCGGATATCCGGATCGGCCCACCGTCATCATCAAACAAACAACGATAACATGCACTGTTGCCGTTACACCGTTGCTTGCCCTCTGACGCCGCTGCAAAGCGAGTAAAGCACACTGCGTGCGGTGCACTTTCCTTTTACTACAAAACTCTTTCCCTTGCATGTTTGCTCGTCTCGGGATTAAAATCTCTTGTTTGTATATGCTTGGGATATTGAAATATATGTGTAGTAAGAGATTCTATCTTGTTTTACTTCACTAATAATTTACAGATGGATAGATCAAATTCAGAGTATTAGTGTGTACGGGATGTCTCGTACTATCGTTCACTGTAAATACTTTTACATTTTTGGCGAACTCAACGATCGATACAGCTTGTTTGCAAGTTCCTATGCAGAGATTTTTACTGTAAATAGATTACCTGCGTAATATGTAAATCTCTGCACACCTATATTGCTGCAGGCAATGGGCACCATGCCTGGATAAATAATGAATCGTACATTTTTAGGTAAAATAATAAAACGAAAGGAATTCTACCCAAAGATCAAACAGGATGTCAGAATCCACGACCTTTGGAAACTCGTGTACACGGTGAACATTTCTTTTAGATGGCTCTTTTAAGATTCAGTCTATGCTGAGCATGAACAAGTGGATTCAAAAGAAAATTGCACATATTTTGCCTCATGAAATACGTAAACAATCGAAATGTATTGTTGTGGTTTTTGATTGTGCATTTGAATTATGATGATAAGCTGCGCATATGAAACGTTAGTTTCCTGAAGGTTTATTGATGATTTTATGATCTTTCTTTTGCTCAGCATTTAAATAATATCAACCCAACTGCTTATCTAACGATATCCTAATGATAATGATGATGACGTGTTTGCTTCATTACATTCACTGACACTTTATATTATGTATATGTTTTCATAATGAAACGTTAAAGCAGCGCGATGAACTCCTTCGATCTATTATAATAAGTGCATTAGCTCACACGCACAGTTTAAGTAAGCGCTTTCAGTAAATAAACATCTTGACATGTAGACAACGTGATGATGACAAGGTTCGTGCTGTGGTTGAGACTGTGAGTTTAAGTCTGAATGGATTGAAGAGGTTAAAATACATGTAAATATTATAGTTTGCATTCTCGCAACAGACGAAACATCGACGCAGAGAGGGGGAGGGGAGAAAAATGGTACGCTGAACTGCATGAAGTCGTTCAATACTTGAGTTTGAGCTGGAATATAGTGCAGCTATGATGTGGCTCTTTGTTTCGTATACTGACATGGTGACGTGTGGATAGGAGAGAAGATAAAGATGAGCACAAACAACAAGTACAAAGGAGTGATGATGATTTATATCCTTTTGCACTCCTTCTCCATCCCATTTTCTCCATCATCATTAGTATGATCATCGTACAACGAGACATTTCATAAGACATTCAGTTTATAATATTCATCAGAACAAGAGTAAGTAAACTTATGATAAAATACATCATATGATGACAAACATGCATCTGATCGCAAGCATTTAATGTACTCGGGACTCGGGACTCGCTCAGTCTTCATTTTTATCAGAAAAATCTTACAAGTCTTTTATATGTACGTAGAATCGAATTTCATAATTGCAAGATCTATCAAATACTTCAAACATTAAAGCAAATTTTTCGTTTTTGATGCATTTCCGGAATAGAAACGGTTAGAGTTTGAAAACAAAGGTTATAAATTAAAAAAGCATATACAGCATGCGAGGTAGGAATATACCACAGCAATTCTATTCGGCACATCGCACAAGTAATGTTCTGGTCATGTTCAAGTCAGGTTCTAAAATAAAACTTGAATCAAAAATGAGTAGTTTATAAAGCTACCAATGATTGCGATTGTGAATATGCATTTCCCAACTTTCGGTTATCAACTCGAACATTTGAATTGATAAAACAAAATTAGATTTAGGTTTTCTGCAGTGTCTCCTGCTTCTAAACTTTATCTGCTATACGTCAATAAAAGGAATTGCGTTATGTAGAAAGAAGGAATAGCAATTGAGTTTTATATGTGCTTCCCGTATTAACCTTTTGATTCTAAAAAGTCAGCATTTAAAACTATTATTATATGTTTTTGTGTCTTATGATATATACTTTCATATATCCTTTAAACCCAATCAATTATTCAGTTGACCATTTATTTTTTCCATTTTATATAATTCCCCTCTTGCCACATTCCCGTCACTAGTTTTGCCCTTTGCTTGCAAGACACTAGCACAAACTTTTTTCTCTTTTTTTGAATAACTGTGTCATCCTTCTGTTACCCTTCGGTTCACTTTTTTTGTTTTTCTGCTGTTAGCTAGTTTGATTGGCTCTCTCTTTCCCTGCTCGTCGTCTCTTCTTCCACTCTATCGATTTGGTTAGCCCATGCATAATTAAACTTGTGAATTACCTGCTGTCGCTACTGCCATTCCTTGCGGTTTCTGCGTGTTTACTCTTTTCATCAATATTTGCTTTTAAAAACTATTATAAATTCTGCTGTTTTTAAAAGAAAATTACAGGTTAGGACAATTGGACGTTTCTTTTACATGAAATTAGGTTTTTTTCCTGATAATCCTCTTACTTCATGTTCTTCAAATATTATTTTTACATTTAGAATTCACAAACTCATAATATGCTTTCTCCACATACAATATACATACGCCTTTTCCTCGGTGTGTAGCAAAGATATTAGCAGTCACTCCGCAGTAAAGCCACTGCTCAAGTACAATACATATACCGACCGACTCACTAAAGTCAAGTTAAACCTCCACCACCACCAACCACCGACGTCCCC